>JBBBDQ010000184.1:2682500-2960000 GCA_037127315.1 Ascarosepion bandense
GTGACATAGCTAGAGTGTCTGGCACTGATCCAGCTTCATCTACGTATAGGTTTAATACAAGACTAGACTCAACACTTTTCTCAACACCTACAATAACAAAGCTTATCCATTCACAAACTATCAATACCTGTTAATTACTACTGCATCATAAATTCATAATCTCAAATAACCACTACATGCTTACAGTACAAGTGTTCGCGTTCAATGTTGTGATTGTATCTCAAGTTCAATTCCTAATAATCTATGCATAGCCCTATACTTGTGTTCATATCCAGTAATCATGCCATTGCTATGAATAGTACTACACTACAGTTGGTCTACTTCTACTTTTTTTCATATTTCCATTCATGTTTAAATCAAAATATGTAGCTAGTTGCAATAACTCTGATTTTTTTTAATAAGTGAAATTCTTTATCCTAATTGGACGAAGAAAGAAATTCTTCAACAGAAAACGACATTTGAAAAACAAACACAGGAACGTCGTTGTCGATCGGCAGGAACGTCTTCAGCCTCTGGCAGAAACGGCACAGGCTGGAACATCGTCGGCCGACAGAAAGGTTGCATGTACGGCACAGGCTGGAAAGTCGTTGTTGCTCGGTAGGAACGGCAAAAGGCGGGTGAAGTCGTCAACGTCTAGCAGGAACTGCGCAGGCTGCAACGTTGAGGTCGACTCTCGGCTGCTACTGAATGTAATCCGGCCTAGCACGTGTACATTCCCCGACAGTTGGGCGAGCTAGCACGTGTACGCTTCGAACGTGGGCTGGCTCGTGTTTTGTTTCCCTTACAAGATCCGACCGCGGTTAAATGAGATCGCTGCGAGATAGCATGTGCGAAAGCCACAGCAATTGGACTTGAGCAGTCGTCATCTCCTTTGCTGGATCGACCGCGGGTAATGGGATCTCAAGCGGATTAGACCGCTCTACCTCTAAAGCAAAGTCAAACCTAAAGCTGGACCGGCTGCTAACTAAAAACGTAATCGCTCCAGGAATCAACCACGGGTAGCGGGATCGCAAACGAAGCGTATGCCTAGCTAGATGTGGTCGGAGAGCGGAAAGTGAGTATATGAAAACAGATACTACACTTTGATCCTACTCTCCTGACAAAGAAGAAGTGTTATTTACTCATCCTCCCAAGGGCCGAGATATGACACAAGGTCGTTTTTTTTTAAATGGAGATCCCGAGCGAGAACGCTCTGGTAACTGGTCAAACTGGTCAAAGATTACCCAGCTTCCGCATACGCTTGTCTTAGCTGGTCTTAGCTAGTCATTGCTTGTCAAAGCTAGTCATTGTCTTCCAAACCCACACACCTGCCACTAGGTAACGAATGCTGCAGACGACTGACAAGAAGTAATAGAGTATCTAAGAACAGATACTACACTTTGATCCTATTATTTACCGCAGAAAAGTTACAAATGTGCCTCAAGGACTAAATGGGGGATGGGAAAAGGTTTGTTTGTCTCTAGTCTTGATCTAAACCTAGCTGGTCTCTTCCGCTGAACCATTCATACGGACATACCTTTCACCATAACGCATACACACGTGGTTCTCATACTACAATCACAAAACCTCACATACAGTTAAAAACCTAGGATAAAATGGTGGGGATTATGATAAAACCACATGATGATTTGTACAATGAAATATATATATATATATATATATATGTGTGTGTGTGTGTGTGTGTGTGTGTGTGTGTGTGTGTGTGTGTGTGTGTGCATGAGAATGACAGTGTGTTAGTAATGGGACCCGCAATAATGATCAGTCTGTGGCAGAAGATCTCGGTTAACTGGGTGAAAGTTCAGACACACAAAGTGTCTGGTACTGCCACATAACAAAGACATCTGTCACCTAAACAGGGAAGGGGACGGAGAAAGCAACAAATGTGGGGCCAAAACAGACCTAGAATTCGCACACTAGCTAAGTTTATAGGAAGGTCAAAATTGCACAATTTGAAAAGATATTAATTTAACTTAAACACGGGCTGGGATGAATTTTTTCAGTTAAAGTTTCAGTTAAAGGACCAAAATCCACTTTCTTACGTAGCATCTAACAACCACTCCAGATCAGCACCTCTCACACGCACCAGGCGCGAAACACTCACCCACCTTATGCCGAATTCCGATGAAGAGAGTCGCACCCTTTCCTCTCTGATCTTCACTTTAAACTGATGCTTAAAGCGATTAGTTGAGAAGAGGAGAACTTCTCGCCTTCATGAAACTCCTTCTGTCGACTCGTCCACACCATGAGTCGTATAACACCGAGCAGACACCAAAGCACGTAGTGGTGATCCTTTCTCATTGACGGTACCATTTTGGAACAGACGGTACTGGCTTCCAGGACGAATAACTTTCCGTTCAAGATGCCAACCATGTAGCTTTCAGTCAACCTGCACAACACGCGTACGACACCGCAGTAAAAGAAGAAATACCTACGGACTCCTCCCAATCACCGCAGCGCACGCACTCGGCGGAAATTGCCAGCCACGCTGCGCAAAGCTTCTTGCGACCCAGAAACCTCTCGCATCACCAGCCAGGTGAGTGATGCCCTGTTATTGAGACATTTCAACCCAGGCGCCCAAGGCGAAGCGGAGCGAAGTTCCTCGTTCGTTAGGCCGAGCTCGTTATGGAGTTTGTCTTTGACAGCCCCCCCTCACTATAACATGATGCAATGCCTTAGGAGACAATGACTGGGTGTCAGAGAGACGAGGCAACTTAGTGCTTCACGACACTTCTTGTAGAATTCGCATTCGTCTGGAGGAGATCTCTTGGCCTCCGTTTCGCCCGTATACACACTTTCCAGGGATGGGAAAGATTGGCGGATGTCCTCCTTCCAGAGTTTGCCTTCTTCCCCTTCCTCCTGCGTACACATCCGAACCAAGAAATCCAAGTAGTAAATGTGTTGGCGGGTCTCAACGCTTGGCAATTCCAGACCGCCTTCAGCGGGATAGAGGCAGCAGGCTTGGCGATTTACCAGGGAAGACTTGTCTCTCGAAAGAAAACTAGAGAAGTCCCCAACGAATTGAATTCGTTCGGTAGATGGCAGTGAAAAAACGAAAAGCCGGTGAAGGATGATTAAGTGCGAGCCACGCACTTCTACTGTCACTTCAAGAAAAGATTCCTTCGAGTCCACAGTTACACTGCTTTCTCCACCCACTTCCGAACTTCTGACCAATTCAACTCCACTGAAGGCCGGGACCAAACCAGACACCAAGTATCTTGACCAGCCTGTCCGTCCAGGTGAAAAGTCCGAGGAGAGATACTCCCTCCCACTCACCTAATTGCAAACCGACAGACTTGTCGCACTTGACCGTGGCCCCCGTCACCTTCTCATATCTGTAAATTTCTTTGCCGACTTCGTGTATTTCGGCGGCATTCTTTAAGATCACGGACACATCGTCGGTATAAGCGGAATGCTTGGCCGGTTTGGTGACACTAGGCAAGGTGATCCCACGAAGCACCGGATTCGCCTTGGGTAGGAATGGCTCCTGTGCAAGAATGTGGAGCATAGGCGAAAGTAGACAACCCTGTCGAATGGAGTGAGACTAGGTGAAAGGCTCCGACTTCACACCATGTACAAAGCCTCCCTCTAACTTGTATAGGAGGCGGATCCAGGGCAAAATTGCGGCCCAAAGCCAGCGAACGCAAGAACAGTCCCGAGAAAGCGATGGTTTACTCTATCGAATGCCTTAAACTGATCCAAATTGATCAGCGTGGCTTCACCGTCAACTTTTTCTATTCGGGGCCAATCATTTGGCTAAGACCTTCACCCAAACTTTCAAGTTCGCGTTTAACATAGTCAAAGGGCAAAAATTGCCTAACCCATTCCCTCCCCTTTTGTCCTTGCGAAGCAACTTAATGAGGCCCAGGGTGAAACGTTGGGGTATATTCCCCATCCACAATCAGTAGTTGAACATCAGTGCCAGCAGAGGAATGAAAACGAGCGACAGCCTCATAGGGAAGACTATCCAGACCCGAAGTTTGTCCCGGCCAGTCGGCTTCAGCGCGTCCCAGACCTCCTCCTCAGTGATGGCTCAGGCGCTTGGGCCGCCTCGAGGCAAAGCAAGTCGGCTAAATAGGCGTCGAAGTCAGCGGGACTCAGTCCAAGTTCTTTCGCAAAAGTAAGTACGAAAGACCTCGCAAATGCTTTCGTTTGTGGTCACGTGTCGTCCGTCCGGTGTTGTGACGCTCGAGAAGTATCGGTCAGATGAGCTGCGCAACTCCTCTTGCCGCAGTTCAGCGGCCTATGTTTATTGTCTCAGAAGATATCTTTAACCTAGCCCTAAATACCTTCTTGATAAGCGAGGATGCCAATCTGACCCTAGATACAAATACATCCCCACTATCTACTGATTGGATAGCCACCTCTAAACTAGATTCGTTTCCTGTTTGCACTACTAATCTATCTCAGTTGACACATCGACTAAAATCAGCTGCAAACGACCTGATAACTGATTTAAGATGGCTCCACCACTTCTTCCTCACCCCAGTCCTCGCCAGTTCATTCTGTATGGTTTGTAACAACTGGTCACGAAAATTCTTTTGAATCTAGCAGAGATGTGTTGAATTTTAAATAACCATTCATCCTAGGTTTAGACTTTTTCAAGTTTACCCGTACTCGAAGGAGCCTATGGTCTGTGTGAACTACTGAATAGAAACTTGGACACCCTAAGAGCTCTATGTCGATTCTCCTAACTAGCACCCGGTTGATGTAGCTCGCACGAACTACCGTGACCGGGCCGCCCCTATTTGTCCAAGCCCATGCTGCCTGCCATGGATGTTCATTTTTAAACTCATCGACCAGATCGGATTTGTCGATTAGGTCGTGAAATGGTTTCACGTCAGGGTTATAATTACCCAATCTAGCCCCACTACGATCTAGATTGAGATTAAGGAAGGCGTTCCAATCACCCACTAGGACCACCTACCGTGACGTATACAAAAACGGCTCGACCTGTCTGGTCGTTAAGCGCATAAATGGATGAAACAAAGAGAAATACTTTTTATAGTGACGTTCAGAACACAAATCCTGCCTTGGAATCCGTGAACACAAGACCAAACCTTGCCGTCAAGGACTTGCTGATCAGCCAAGAAACACCTCTGGAGCGGCTATCAAAATAGGCCGAGAAGAGGGGAAACTTCCTTGACAGAATATCTTCACAGTCGCTGGCAATCAGATGGGTCTCCTGTAAACAACAGACATTCATCCCGAGATGCCGAAGGTCGCGTACGAGCCTCACTCTGCGTGATTCCGACCTAATGCCCATGCCATTCAAAGTAGCTAGCTAAAGAGCCATTGAGAGACACTTATGTTAGGGTTGGGCCTCGCCTTAAAACATGGTCGGGAATAGGACGTCGACGGCTTCTCCCATGTTGCCGCAACCCATCTCAGTTCTGATGATGCCATCTTGGAATATGCCACTGACGTCGTGAAGGAAATGTTAGTTTTAAGGCCCTATGTTTTAGTTTTAAGGATGGGTGAACAAAAATAGAGACCCTTCCGCCACAAAAATGTTTCAGTCTCATTACAGTCTGTGATGACAAGTGGGTTTTGTTCTTGGATCATATCTCATACTTGACGAGATTTTGTTACGACGCGAACCACTGTGATGTGTTTCTTGGTGCGCGGAAATCGAGTGGGGTCTTCGATGTCGTTACTCCCGCATTTCTTCATGGTACGTTGTACGCCCATTGTGTTTACTCTCTTGCCATAATCCTTGGCTATGCTGATCTCTGTACAGAAATACTTATCCGTGTTGTAGGGAAGTTTTGCCTTCCTTCTCTTGCCTCCGGTCACCTCCACTTGACTCCTTGGCTCTTATGCTGTCGTGGCGCTCTCTTGTTCGGAAAAGGGCCAGGAGTTTTCTTTTCGGGAGTAGAAGATGGTTTCTTTTGCGGAGAGGACGAGCGGATTCTTCTATGAGTGGACAATGGTTTGCTCTTTTTTTATGGGGATGATGAAACGGATGAAGTGGGGGGGGGGTGATGGTGACTTCCGCCTATCCAGACCCACTTTCAGTTTTTCATCTTTTGGTTCTTGTCGAAAGATGGGTCGTTTTTTGTTGTGATCAAGTGAAAGGTTTAAGAAATAACAAAACATGTCTTATAGAAATATTGTATATTTAACAGGAAATACAATAGAAGAGTATTACACGATTAGTGCGTGTTTCGATTGTCTAGCGTTCAATCAATTCGACTGTTATTATTTATTTGTGAATTTACCAAAAATATGGCACAAGGCCAAAGGGTAGGATGGGAAAAGGCTGGTCTGGTCTACATTTGTCTTACATTAACTTAGCTAGCCTCACTCGCTGACCCAAGCAGACTATACAATATCCCTTGCACCAAAACATTATATTCTTACATACTATTTTTACTACAAACACCATAATGCCTCAAAGAATCTGTGAAAATCTAACTAAACCCATATGTACAATTTGTCTGTGGTGGGTGGGGAATAAGAAATTTGAAATTGATAATCTCGATGAGTGAATGAATGAATCTATATAAAAAACTAAACAAAATTATTGTTAGTAATAACCCCACCTCAATCCTTAATCGTGACAGAAATATTAGTTAACTGGGCGAAATTTTAGCAGGGCTCGTGGATACCACGCAATCACGCATTCATCCAAACACCACAACAATTACATAAATAAACACACACGCAAACGAAAATTGCTCCGCTTCTACCAGGGAACTAACCTCTCTAGTCACCTAACGGGGGATGGGTTGGGGAATTAAACTAAAGAAAGTGAGGCCAAAAAAAATAAAAGTGGGACCAATGATCATACATATCATAGTTAAGTTTAACCATTGCGAAAACAAAAAGGAAAAAACTAAACTATCCTACTTTCGGGTGGGATTAACTATGTTTGTTGCAGGATCCCCAATATCCTAATGCCTAACCAGCATCAAAATGCCACTCCAAGTCAGCTCCTTTCACTCGACAGATTCGTGCAAGATTTACCCACTTTTTGCTAAATTCTGATGGAAGGAGTCATCGCCTTTGTGTCCTGGTATTGATTTTAAGCTGATGCTTAAAAAACAAGTCCAGTTGGAAGAGGAAAACTTATCGTCCCCATAGTATTCCTTCTGTCGCGTCGTCCATATCATGACTCTCATAACACCTAGTAAGCATACGAACACTTAATGCTCAGCCCTAGTCAACGACGGCACCACATTGCCACAAACAGAAGCGACCTCAAGGACAAAGAACTTTCCGCGCAGCATGCGAACCATAAAGTCTTCAAGCCACTTACACAACGGTACCACGACCTTACAATGGAAGAAGGCGTGAGACAAAGTCTCGACCACCGACTCACCGCAGCGGACGCAGTTGAACGAATTAACCAAACCCGCTGAAGTAAGCTTCTTGTCGACCCAGAGAAACTTTCGCATCACCAGCCAGGTGAGTGATGCCTCGTTATTAGTGAGGAATTTTAACCCGGGCGCCCAAGGCCATACAGAGAGAGTCTCCTGCGTCGTCAAACCGAGTTTGCCGATCAGATAATCTTGAACGGACCCCCTCACTAGCACCCGATATAATGCCTGAAGGGATAACGCCTGTACGTTAAAGAGGCCATCCGTCGTCCGTAAGAGATACTTGAGAACTAACCGACATTCACGAAAGAATGAGCATTCGGTTCGAAGTAAACGGCTGGCCTTCTCCGCGCACGAATGCACACTTCTTAGGGACGGGAAGCTTTTGTTTGTATCTTCCTTGAAGAATTCATCATTCTAATCCACTTGCGAGCACATTCGGTCTAGGAAGGAAATTCGAAGCGTATGTTGACGAATCTCAACGCTAGGCATTCCCGGACCGCCCTCGCGACATACATTAGGAGCCTTGTTTTCTTCCCAGAGAAAGGAGAACAAGACCCTGACTAATGTCACTAATATGGCATACGAGAGTGGAAGCACAGAGAGTCGGTAAAGGCGAATCAGTTAGATGTGTGAAACGCATACTTGCGCCTTCCCCTTTAAGGAAAGATTCATCCGAGAACACAGATGAACTGCAGCCTCGACCTTTTCTCTTACCTCCGACCAGTTCATTTCCAACTGGAGATCAAGACTGAACCAGACACTGAGAATCTAGATCGGCCCGTCCGTCCAGTGGAAATCCCCGGGAAGAGAAACTCCCGTCCACGCGCCCAACCGCAAACCAACAGACTTATCGCGGTTGATCTTAGCCCCTGTCACCATCTCGTAACCTCTGATTTCGTTGCTGACTTCGTCAATCTCGGCTCTTTTCGATACAAGAGCCGAAACGCCGTCAGCATAGGCAGAATACCTGGCCGAGGTGGGAGCACCAGGAAAGGAAATCCCGCAAAGGACCGGATTCACCTTCAACTTGAGAGGAAACGGCTCCAAAGCAAGAACGTATAGCAAAGGCGAAAACGGACAACCTTGACGAATAGAGTGAGTCAATAGGAAAGGCTTGTACTCCATTTGTACTCCATTTACCTCCACCAGTGCACCGGAGGTGCGAAAGTACGGCCCAAAACCAGCCGCCGAAAACGATGGTTAACCCTATCGAATGCCTTAGACTGATCTAAATTGATCAGCGTGGCTTCAGTGTCGACTTTCTCGATGATCAAGCGTACCAAATGAAGGTTGTCCTGAATAGTCCTACTCTTCACAGCACAAGTCTGCTCAGGGTCAATCAGATTAGGGAGGACAGCCTGCAAACGGCTGGCTAGGATCTTGGCTAAAATCTTCAACTCTGTATTTAACATCGTCAAAAGCATGAAGTTATCTACCCTATCCCCACCGTCCTTGTTTTTGCGCAGCAACTTGATCACACCCCTGGTGAAACGTTTGGGTATAGACCCCCGCCTCATCCAGTTTTTGTAAATCAGTGCCAGCAAGGATACAAGAACGGGTGACTGTACTCAAGTACAGTTCATAAGGAAGACCATCTAATTCCGGAGTTTTGTCCCGTCCAACTAGCTTCAGTGCATCCCAGATCTCAGACTCTGTCACGGGACCCTCGCAACCAGCCGCTTCAGCCGCCTTGAGATGGTGGAAGTCGGCCAAATAGACGTCGAACTGGTGAACACTTCCTGAAAATAGTCACGAAAAACCTCGACTATGCCCGCGTTTGTAGACACGGTTCTCCCATCCGGCAATGTGACGCATGCGATATGCTTTTTGGCAGCATTTCTCAATTCCTCTGCACACAATTCAGCGGCCATATTCGTTGCCTCAGGAGAATTCTCTTTAACCTAGCTCTAACTACGAGAGCTTGATCCTTCTTTTTAAGCAAGAAGCCCTGCTCCGCCCTAGCTATGGCTACGTCTCCACTAACACGGAATTTGATTGCCCGATCTACTTTTGCTTCTACTGCCGTTTGTGCTGCTAACCTAGATAGAGTCGACGGCTATATTCAGCAGCAAACGACCTAATCTTATATTTTAAAGCACTCCACCACATATTCCCAACCACAGCCCACGTCAATTCTCGCTGTAGCATTAGTCTAAATTACCCGACGAGATGTCGTCAAAAACGGCTCGATCTGCCGAAACAAAGCCGGCCGCTCTGCATGGTCATTAGGCGCATAAACCACAATGAGACGAAGAGATTTCTCTTTTATAGTAACATCCAGCACGCAAAATCTGACCGCCGGATCTGCGGAAACAAGAGTACACGCCGCATCCAAAGACTTGCTCACTAACCAAAGAAACATCTCTCGAGCCTGCATTAAAATATACTGAAAAGAGGGTGAACCTACTAGACAATATATCTTCACGGTCGCGAGTTAAAAAACAGGTCTCCTGTAAACAACATACATCCACACCGAGACGCTAAAGATCGTCGCTGAGACACGCTCTGCGAGACTCCGATCTCAGACTCCAGACATTTATACTCGCCGCTCTACCAAAGAGACATTATCAGTCCGATTGGGTTTGGCGAACTGTACCAAACATCTCAGGGAATAGGACACCGACAGCCCGTCCTATTGAACCTTGGCCCATCTCAGTCTTGATAGTACCATCAAGAGACAGGGAACCAATGTTCCAAGGGAACGTTAATTTGACTGCTCTACACAGGGAGGGGTGAACTAAAAGTGGGAGCCTCCCCGAACAGAACAGAAACAATTTTTCGAAAAATACTACCTGATGAATGATAATGGAGGTTCTGAGGGAAAGCTCTCATTCACCTCTGCAAGCATCACCCACACCTTCTGTGATCATTGACCCGATCTTACAACTGTAAGGATCCTCTTAGCGTTAGGAAAGCTCCTTGGGTCTTGCTATTGAATTTTTAAAGTTCAAAAGGGCTTTAAACTCTTTTATTTCCTTGAATAAAACCATAACCCTTTCTGCTTGCTCTAAAGAGACTTTGCAGGCATCCTCCCCTCTGTTGAGTGAAGCCTTTGATCTTATTGTGGCTTTTTTCCAGAGCTAAGGAAGGGCTTCTTTGTCCTTTCTCAAGTTTTTTGGGTGAATGCATGGGCGGATTAGATGGAGTGGTATCGGGACTGGAGATAAGGATATATTTACATGGGGACTTTATTTGTTCTTTTTATTAAGGATCATCATCTTGGAAAGGGTTGGGGTTAATGATATAGTTATTGGGGCAGGAGCCATAACATTTTTGGAAGATGGGCTGGACAGGGCAGATTATTAGGAACTCAGAACCACTATTTGTTTCGATGTTTTTCCTAGTTTCTTTCCTTCTTTTAGGTTTTCTTTTAATTTTTTAAGTTGGATGATTTTTCCCAGCTGGGTTTGTTTTTCTTTTGAACTTCTGACACCATCTTTGCATAAGAAGCCGAGTCGTTGCCCTTAGAACCTGTAGAGGGAATGGAGATTAGGTGTCTTTATCCTTTAGGCCCCAATGTTTGTCTCGTCCTTCTGCCGCTGCCGACAACTCACCCTTGCGAGAGGCGTTGGGTTTTGGGTAAGCGTGAGGCTAGCCTCAACCGGGGGTTTGACCCCAACGGTCCGTATCGCTGGCAGGCCCATTACAGGTACCGCGGAACTAGCAGTATCAGCCTTAGAGGTAAGTTGGTCGGCAGTGGCCAGAAGTTCAGAGGCCTTTTTTTCTGGACAGAAAGCGGCCAGGTGACCAGTCTCAACACACAGGCAGGTTTTCTGCCGGCCACGATGACTGGCATTTTCCGGCCACAAAAGTCCAAACAGTTGGGGACGGAGACAAAGGCTAAACGATCGAGCATTATATCGAAGCTCCATCCCCCGTTCACGTTAGCACTCACTATCTGTCCAAACTTGCTCAAAAAATCAGCCAGACGCTCTCAAATTAATGCGACTGCCCCCCCCCCAGACCTCCTCTCTTACTAATCTTATAGTATACGGAAGAGAGAGTACACCACAACACTCCACTTTTCAGCCTGACTCCGTGTGGAGTCTTTTTTGCTTTTTATAATTTCCACACAATACAAAAAAAAATAAATAAAAAAAGTCAGAAACAACCGCCTTGAAAAAGCTATATACAGAAATTTTGTTCATAATTCTTTTTTATTAGTTTTACGACAAACATTTTACGTGTTAACAACAGTCTGTTTTATTAAGGTCTTCATTCATTATTCCAAAATAATAAAAAATTGGATAAGTTTAATGGTTAATGTTAATAATTTTCAATAATCCAATGCGTATTGTGCTTTTCTGGTAATTCAAAGTTCACAAGTGAGGAAACTCACTTTTCCTTTTTCTGTAAACGTGATATGAAATGAAAGATGTTCAATATCTTTTCCTTTTCGGGTTAATTTCTAAAGGTTTTATGAATTTCCTTTTACTTTTTGGCCTTCTGAGCTCTGGCGTTGATTGCGGTACTGGAACCTCAAACGTGTCAAAGACGACATCCATAGTGTCGTCTTCTATGGGATCCCTATCGACAACGCTTTCATACTATTTTCTAATTTGGTTTACATGATGTTTGTGTATAAATTTTAGTCCCTGAATCATGTAAATCATGTTACCAATTTGTCTATTTTCTCTATTTTCTAGTATTTGGGAATCAAATACACGAAAAAAAAAAACCTTTTCACCGATCTTAAAACGCCTTTTAAGCACTTTATTCCTATTTCCCGCTTTCGTTCTACTCAGAAGGAATTTGTCAAATGTGGATTTATTTTCCAGGCAAAGATGACTTCCGGTGGCGTCTTGGAACTGCTATTAGGAGTTACACGATAGACCTGCAAAAACTGCTGTATAGCCGTATCGGTGAGAGTACCTCTAACCTTTCTTAGTGCTCTCTTAAAAGTGTCCACAAAACGCTCTGCCTGTCCATGACTTCTTGGGTGATATGGCGCCGTGGTAATATGTTCGATCATCATCGAATGATTGACAAAATTCCTTAAATTCACAAGATATGAACTGTGTGACATTGTCCATTACGATACAGCTCCGAAACGGGAAAAATCGCTCGTGCAAAAACTTTATTGTCACCTCTGCGGTGGGCTTCTTACATTTCAGTATCTCTGGCCATTTGGAATAACTGTCGACTACTACAAGGTAGGACAAACCACTAAGTTGACCGGCAAAATCAATGTGTATCTGCAATCACGGATGGTCGGTATTTGGCCAGGAATTGAATTTTATCGGGGGTGCTTTAGCAGCCAAAACACATCTTTTGCACAATCTTACAGTGTTTTTAATGTTGGTCCAGTAGCCGTAACTCTTCATCAAACTCTTCATTCTTGAAGTTCCCGAATGGCCAATATGGATTTCCTTTAATGTTCTTTTCTGTAGTGTAGATAGGATTACTACTCTGTCACCGTACATTAGAATGTCATTACAGAGTGAGTAAACTTCTGAGATATTCTTGTCTTTACTATTTAGTTTGTCCTTTACTTTCTTTATGAACTCATCGGACGCTTTGTCTATTATCTCATTAATTGTTATAAGAAGTTCCCTGACAGTATTGCACGAGGTAATTTTATTTCGACTTCTGTTCTTATGGCAGCAATGACTGTGTCTTCCAGGGCACTTTGGTATCAATCTAGACAACCCGTCAGCATGACAGATTTTTGTGGATGGGGGAAATTTCATTTTGTAGCCATAATTGAGGAAATTGGTTCCCCATCTTTGCAGTCTATTAGCAGTATGTGTTGGCAGACCCTTTTTTGATCCAAAGATAGTAAGGAGTGGGCGATTGTGTGTCTGCAACAAAAAATGTCTTCTATGAAATTTAGTCACCGCAAAAATGATTCCTAAGGCTTCCTTTTCTATTTGCAAGTAACTCCTTTCAGCTGGTCTTAGATGCATGGGCAGTTGACTTTACCGATCAATCCTCTAAATTGTGTAAATTGCACGCCCCGATGCCGTAGGAGCTAGCATCGCTGGCAACAATGAGGTCAAGGTTTGGATCATAATGAGTCAGAAACAGATCTGATGTAGACCCCTTTTTATTTTCTCAAATGCTTCCTGGCATTTGGTTGTCCATTACCACTCATTGTCTTTCTTCAATAATGCATTAAGTAGAGCTCTCAAACTGTGCATTCTTGAGACAAAATGTAAAATTTGCAAGACCTAAAAATCTTTGGAGAGCTGATACAATTTTTGGTGCTGGCATATTCTTTGTTGCCGTTGCTTTATCCGGATCGGGGAGTCTTCTGTCTTTGTCAATTATTTGCCCCAAGTACTTAATTCTCTCTAAGAAAAATTCACACTTCCCGTCTTTTAATTGGAATCCGTAATCCTGGATTTTTATGAACACTTGCCAGACGTGTGATTTGTGTTCCTCGATGCTCTCACTTTTCATTAGGACATCATCGAGATAAGCCACTGCAAAATTCAGACCATTTAACATCGTGTTAAACCTGTTGAAAAATGGAAGGGGTAACCGTAACCCCGAACGGAAGTCTTAAAAAGTTGTATAAACTCTTGTGTCTGTTTATGCAAAGGAACTTCGAGCATTCCTTGTCTGTGGGTATTTGCAGATATGCGTCGCTAAGTTAATTTTTGAAAAATATTTTCCTCCATTGAGCTTAGCGAATATCTCCTCTGAACTTGGAAGGGAATAATGGTGATCCTTTAGGGCGCTGTTCAGCCCCGTAGAGAAGTCAGCACATAGAAGAATCTCTTTTTTTTAAAATATAAACTGTGGGAGATGTCCATTTACTATAGTCAACCTTTTCCACAACTCCTATTTCCTCAAGTCGATTCAACTCCTCGTCATTTTTATTTAACGAAGCAAATGGAACGTAACGTTTTTTCTTAAACATTTTTGTGCATTTTCCTAGTTTTCCACTGAAAACCTCGGGAAAGATTTTTTTAAGTTCACCATTTAACTTTTCTGCTTCGTCAGTCAAATTTTCGACTTTTGACAATGAATTAATAGGCATATCCCAAAGTTGAAATTGTTTTAACAAATCAGTCCCGAAAAAGTTACCCATATTCTTCATAATCTACGCCTTTAGTTTTAAAGTTTTACCTTTGAATGACACGCTTGTTATAAGTTCGCCCATAAACTTAATAGGGGCGCCAGTTACAGTTTTAGCTATTCGGTTCGGTCTTAACAAAGTCGGCTTACTCAGTTTTTTCCATGTTTGATAATTATGGATAAGTCTGAATCCAAATCGAGCTGTAGCCTTATATTTTTGTTAAATATTTATACTTCAATATATTTCCTGATGTTATGGCTATCTAGTTCATCAGACTGTAATTTTTACAAAACCTTTTTTGTCTTGTTCTTAATCCTGCAGTGGTAACTTCTGTGTCCCAATTTATCGCAGTTAAAACATTGTTTATCTTTAAAAGGACAATCTCGATACCAGTGTAATTGACCACTCCCGAAACATGGCTTTGACGCTAAGGTAACTTTATTATTTTTTTGTTGATTCTTTTTAATTTTTCTTTGGCATATTTTTTTAATGTGAGCCATGCAACACTGTTCGATGTTTTTCGAATCCTCTTCTGACGCTTACGAAAGGTTGGTAATCTTCGGCAACTTGCTGTAAAGTAACGTCGGGCTCGTTTTCAAGTTTTTTGAGTACACTACGACGTATTTCGGAGTGTTTATCAGTCATCGCAGTATTTATTGACTACACTCGCGAAAGTAGTATAATCTTCGTCTTCTTTGCGGGCGAGATTCATGCATATCCAACGCTTGTGGAACAGTGATGTTTTTGGACTGAAGAGTTCTGTTAATGATTAAACCGCCTCTTTAAATTTCAAGTCGCTGGTTTTCTTAGGCAAAATATAGTTAACAAACATAGTATAATTCTACTGTTCCTAATTTCCTGAGGAGTAGGCGAACCCTTTGATGGTCAGCTCAATTTGCACAATCCGTATTGTATAAGTCCTGGTAACGTTTAAAGTACGAAGTAAATGTAATTTCTTCTTCAGGTGAAAACGTGAAGTTTTCAATAGCACTCCATATAGCATTTTGAGAAAACGCGTTTTCCCTGTCCTTATTTTGGCTTTTGATGGACATATTATACAAGTGCCTTTGCTTATTCTGTGTTTGAAGAAGCATTTCAAGTTTCTGTTGTCTAACCTGAATTCCAATGTGCAATTCCTCAAATTTCTTCTGGTGTTCTACTTGTTGTCGTTAGAATTTCTATTGTCTTTCCAAACATTTCTGTTTCAACATTAGTTGTTGTTCTAGCATTGCTTTTTTTAAATTCGTACATTTTACTGCAATGGTACGTAAAATAAGATATGAGAGGAGGAATTTTTTTCTCCTTACCCTCTTAAACAACAATAAGTCTGATTTGTACGATTCTTTGACTGAAAAATGTAAAAGCTAGAGAGGGGATAAATTTTTACTTTACCTTATCAGCAAAAGCAATTAGTCTGTTTGACTTTTACAGTTCTTTTAGTGACTTGTTGGAGGAAAAAAATAAGATTTACAAACCTTGTTCTTAACCTCTGAATTGAACTTGTAGAAATCCTATTGTTTTGAAGAGTTCCTTTTTTTATGTCAGTGGATACCATTTTGTCGTAGAGTCTGATTAAGATTCCCTCTTTCACCACTGTCAAAAACATTTATGACTTCACATGAAGTTCGTTTCTTAGAATCCTTCATCGCCAAGATGTTGTGACCGAGTGAAAGTTATAAGAAATATCAAAACATGTGTTATAGAAATATTGTAGATTTAACAGTAAATACAACAGAAGAGTGAATAGTGCGTGTGTCTGTTGTTCAGTGTTCAATCGATTTGACTGTTCCCCCAAGTCCTCCTCTCCTACTAATCTTATAGTATGCGGAAGTGTCTAACGTAGACCCTTTAGAGGGAGGAAACCACAACATTTTTGGTCCAGGGTCCTGTATTCGGGTCGGCCTTGCTGCCGTTTTCGGATCGGCCTTGCTGCCGTGTTCGGGTCGGCCTTGCTGCCGTGTTCGGGTCGACACACGGTTTATCAAAAACGAGAACCGGCTCCGAGATTTTCTTTTTACCTGTGCCCACAACCTGCCATTCATCCTTCCCTTTCTTTAACACAGTGCCTTCATGGGCAGAGGGCTGCGTCACATTGGAAGCAGTTCCTTTGTTATTGCTGGTCTTCGTAGTGATCTAAATGGGTGCTTGGTCGGTAGCAGGTTGTGAGCCAGAGGTCTTTTTTTTCGGGGCATGAAGGGGCCAGCTGGCCACTCTTGCCGTACCTCCAGCATGCAGGCTATCTACCAGCCACGATGACTGGCACTGACCGACTGCCGATGTTTAAAACGCTGGGGATGGAGCTGAAGGCAGTCTTGTCTGGATAACATGACGTTGAAGGTCCACGCTCCAAGCTTTCGATCCGAGAATACGCTGAGGATGTCGCCGAACTGTTTAAAATAAACAGCCATCGTTTCACCTTTCACATGGGCAGAAACTTCATAAGCTGCCACTGTTGTTTTCCTCATGCCCCTGTATTCAGTCCAGAGGATGAGGCCTCTGTTGACTATGGCCATACAACAACGTCTTGTAGACGTTATTTTTAGATGAACGGCAAACTTTTCTTGTTTACTTGTCCATGACAAAACCAGTGACAGTCCTGAGAGCGTATTTTTCGACTTCTTCGGGGTCGACCTGCAAGCCGCCCTCATTTAATCAGGTGCGCATAATCATCAGCCCTCTTGAGAAAGTCCTGCATATTCATATATGTTTATCAAAATTACACAAAAATAGTCTCGAAATATTAAATAGTACATTTGTTCAATAAAATAGACATTAGTTTCAACTCCATTAGTTTTACTCCAGAGTACTCCGGAATTTTCTGCATCTCTTCTGGACAGTTTGCTTGCCAGAATTCTTACCTTCAAATCATCTTTGATGTTACAAGGAGTTTTGTTAGTCTCTCGATCAACTGCGCCCCTCGCATAATAACCAAGGGAGTTGTAATCTGAGTAGTTAGCTGGCCAGATGTAAGGGGTGATGTGGTTGCAGAAATTGTCTGACAACCAAGACTGCGTTCTCTTGCTTGTGAGGCATGGTAGAGTTTTGTTTCCAGACATAGAATCTTTCAGCAACCACCCTGTTGACACAGAGAAGCACTACCTCCTCAATGCACTTGATATAGCTTTTCGATTTTAGTTTGAGGCACTGTGGGAAGATGAATGGAGGCATAACGTCGCCATCACTAGTGATTACTCCAAACACCATGATGTTCATTGGGTATACCATCCAACTCTTTCTGAATCTTCTGATAATTTACCCATTGCAACCTATATATATATATATATATATATATATATATATATATATGTGTGTGTGTGTGTGTGTGTGTGTGTGTGTGTGTGTGTGTGTGTGTGTGTGTGTGTGTGTGTGTTACTTTAAAAATGCGCTTATTTACACAGCCAATCAAAATTTGAGAGTTCATTACCATAGTTTTCTAATATAATCATGTGATATTTGCTGCTACATCATCAGAAGAATTCACTACACAGATTTTCAAATATATTTGTAGATACAAATTGTGTTTTATATAAGCACTTGTTTAAAAGCAATCTGTGGAAGCATAACTTTATTACAAATTGATGTATTGTAGAAAAATATTAAAAATATTTTTCCTTGATAATTAAATTTCCAGGAGAATGGTTAAGGGAAAACCTTAATAGATTTCTTTGATGTTTCATATAGTGTGTTTTACTGTGTAAATTATTTTCAGTGGTATTTAAAGATCAGTGAGACGTGGCACCAAGAGGTCGCAAGAGGTCACAAGATCAACATTTCAAAAATTCAAGATTATAAAATCCACAAAATACTTATACTGTTACATGGATTTATTGTTGTGAATTTTTAATCAAACTTCAAAAGTAATCATTGATTTTCAACGTGGAAAGTTACTGTGAAGTTTTATTATTGTACAATTCAAATCATGATGTTGTACTAAGGAAGATTAGACAATACCAATTGAAAAGAGATTACAAAAATAGCATTACAAAATTAATCTGATTAAATGACAGGAACTTCCTAAGATTTAATGGTAGCTCATAAATGTACAAATACTAAAACACAAGTTTATTTTTCAGGATAAAAAATTTACAACAGTTAACATGATAATATGTGCAATATATATATATATGCATAATATTAAATGAAAATTTCATTCTCAACTAAAGGCTACCTCCATAGTGAACACATCACCATAAAGAGATAGCTATTAAATTAGTGATACAGGATCTTATTAATAAAGTAAATTTGATTATGTATTTAAAACCTTGTACCATAGTAACCTATGATTTAAGAGTTGCAATAAAAAGTTACAAAAATAAAATGAAAAAAATCCTAGTCAGAAATTGTTAATAGTTATGAATGCTTCGTTTAAAATTTTGAATAATATTACTACTAATACTACTAGTAGCAATAAATATATTATTCAATAAAGTTAACGTTGAAAATTAAAAATATTTTTTATTTTTATTTTATAATGAGATAAACGGAAAATGTCCATTGGCTATACAATAAAAACCAGAATTTCAAATGCAGGACTTTTCACTTAAAAGATTGATGCAGTATAATTTTCTTACTATTATTAATCTTTTTTTTTTCTTATGCTATATTGATCTAAGCCTAAATCAGAAAATAGTAAAACATATCATGGTAGGTTGAGTCAGTATTTATCTTGTTACATGTTATGGGTAACAAAAGAAAAAAATGATTGACCAAAACTCAGGGTTAAAAACAGATACAAATATTTAATTTACGATAAACACAAAATGATATATATACAAAATTTTCAATTTTTGCATTCAAGACAGAAACGTAGAGTTTACTAATGGCAGGCGAAGTGTTACGAAGGGGAAGGTGTGACACCTTTGCCCGGGCCGGCTAGTTGTAACGCTTGTTCTCGTCGACGGTTGTGACGGCACCAATTGTGACACTGCCACCCGGCTGGCCGGTTGGTTCGGTCGCTCACTGGTTCGGGAACGGATCCCGCTGCGATGATGTCGAAACGGTACCCGCTGTGTCGACGCTTTCGGACCGCTGTTGCTGGTCGTGATGATCTCGTCACAAAAACTGGTTTTCAAGACGTCTATTGTAACAACGGACCACTGCCCACGTTGTGATTTGATCTCAGAAAGTCGCGTTGTGCAAATCCAGTAGCCATCTTTCCACCAGAACCAGACCGGACACTTGTGTACACTTGTGGTTAAAAATAAGCACGGCACCAAAAATAAATAAATTAATTAATTAAATAAATGAATAAGGTCGAACACGCCTGGCGAGTTACGAAGAATGTCTTTATAAAAAAAACAATTATTAGTCACAGGAGCAGATAATACAATTAGTTGTCGGAAAGCCAGTTTACAACGGAGAGAGAGAGAGAGAGAGAGAGAGTTTAAAAATATCAGAGCTTTCAATCCCTAAATAAAAATGTCTTTTCTAAGTTTTGTTATAATTTTCACTAAAGTCTTTCTATGTATTCATTAAATTTTCATTAAAGTCTTTTCACATATTCTCTATAATCAGGGCTGTCAATTCTCTATGCAACTTCTAAAATAACAAGCCCTTTCGAGTTCTTATCGGAGTTTAACGGAGTAGAGCGAACGAGGATTCAGAAATTTCGATTCTCCCATGTTTAAAAAAAAACCAATAACGTTATTTAGGGATTCCTATCGAAGGCGCATTATTCAGAATTAACTCTTTAAGTTAATCGGCAGCAGGCTTCATTCGACATTAACTCTTTAGCCATAAGTTCTGTGGTAGGCGACCGGCCGTGGGTCATAGCTCCCCCAGTTGGGAACCCTGTTCCACGGTTGTTATATTTCGACTCACAAAAACTACTCTCCAGCCAACAACTACACTACTGATTTTTCTCGCTGAGTCCGGATTTTTATAACCATCCCCAATCCTCTGGGGGAATTCGGCCGACTCAAAGCTTTTAACCAATGAGATTATTTTCCACCCACACGATTTGCGGGAAGCCATGGGTCGACGAATGAAATATCAACAGCTCACATGACGTAATGTCTTTTTGTCTTCCTTCTTTCGATTATATCATCTTCAGATTTTTCAATTCCCATAATTTTCTGTTCTCAGGAACAACTATTGGGGATTTAACTCTACCTGACCTCATCAAGTAAATCTTGACATTTTGTTATGACTGTGACCATTTTGTCAAATTTCCACCTAGCCCAAAATAATGCGTATCGTATATGAAAAAGAAAGACAACTATATTTCTTTCTCTCCTTTTCAAATTGTCAGCTAATTTTTCTATTACCCGGATTTTACAAATATATGATAGTATTAAAATAGTTTTTTACATAAGCTCACGTCGCGAATTACTATAAAGCACAACTAATTATACCACTAATATTAATTTCTCTCTCTCCGTTGTATCAAACCAAACAAAAGAAAATATACCCGCGGGAGATAGTGTCACAAAGGAAAGGTCAGTATTTTACCCAGTTAAGATAGCGAAGAAGTGCTATACTTTTTGGAAATCTTTAAATGTGTATATAAAGAATAATTACCAGTATGGTCAATGAAAAAGTAAAAAATATCTATTTACCCGTATAGTTCCATGAGGTTCTCTTTCAGGTTTTAGTGGATCGGCGACTTTTCTTAGAGATTCTTTCGGCTGGATATAAATCCTTGAATCAAAGCCGGAGTTGATAATGACAGCAAATTATTTTAACAACTGACTACTCTCTTCCCAAAACCTATTTTTATAGGGGCTAACATCTAATTTGCATATTCCAGAATCCTTTAGAATTCTCTAGATTTTACTCGTATGCCACTACCCGGCCGGTCGCTGTTGATTTCGATTCAGATAGCTGGTCGTAGATTGACTTTGTCACCGTGATCTCCCTTGTCCCACGTTGTGTTGACTAATCACAAGGTAGTCACGTGAGTTCTCCACTAGCTGTCTCTCTGCCAAACTAAACCAAACCGGAAAGCGTGCACACAATTGAGTAATGAAAGGAAAAAATATAGCACCAAGAAAATAAGTGGAACGACGTCTGAAGTGTTGTACAATAGCGTATAACGTCGACTTTTGCCTGCGGTCACCCTCGGGTCTAATCCTGATCTAAACGGCACCAAATATGGTACTCCCCGGCCGATTGCCAGGGAATATACACAATTGTGAAAGAAAGAAACTTGCGCCCAGAAAGATATGGCAGGGCACCGACGTCTGAAGTGTTGCAAAATAATGTCTTTATATACAGAATATACACAATAGTCTCTTGAATAATTCCCAACCCCTGCTTCTATCAAACTGGTAGCGGAACGGAAGTCTCTTAATTAAATCGAATTATTATCCTAAGCAATAACGAGAAAGCTAGCTGGCCACAGCTGGTTGGCCGCAGCTTGCTACTCCGAACAGAGTTCTAAGTTCGTTATAAGTCTAGTCAATTTGTTGCTTGTTTTCCGGAATTTTACGGAAATTGCCGTAGTGCTGGCTTACTTTCTTCATTTAGCAATTTCAAACTTTGTCTGCAAATTCTCTTCTTGTCTGTCTCTTAACTCTGGTTGGTTGATTGGCGACGGGCTTCTCTATGGTCGACATGACAATCATCTCTTTGTCTCTTTACTTCTTCAACTCGAAACTGTCTTTGACAGGCGGCGATTTTCTAAAGTTGGCACCCAACTATGTGGCAATTATCTCTCTATCTCTACGTCTCTGGTCCGGGAACTCGAACTCTCTGCCACCCGAGCTGCAACTTAACTCCAACTGCAACTAAAGACTGCAGTCATTTGCCGATCTCAAAAACTTTGTCTGCAAATTCTCTTCTTGTCCATCTTTAACTCTGGTTGGCCGGCATCAGGCCTCTCTACGGTCGGCGCCCAACAACATGGCGTCTATCTTCGTCGTTACATCTCTGGGCCGGTAACTGGAACTCGTACTGAACTGTGAACTGCCTCGAACCGCCGCTGGAACTGGTCTACTCCGACTCGAACTTCGACTCAAAACTTTGTCTGCAAAATCTCTTCTCGTCTGTCTTTAACTCTGGTTAGCGGCAGCCTCTGCGGTTGGCGCCCAACAACATGGCGCTTATCGTCATCGTTACATCTCTGGGTCGGAAGCTGACTGGAATTCAACTGGCAACTCCAATCCAACTGATTTTTGGTCTTTCGGGACCCTGTATTTATGCCCATGCCATGGTGTGGGGCCGACGGTCGCTGGGTGTCTAACCCCTCATCTCGGCGACCAATAGAATGCCGGTGTTAGCTGCCCTCCTTGTTGCCTTTGGTGTATCCAATGTGATTGGTCTTTTCTTTCCATGACGTCAACTGTTGATCGTCTCCCCCTTTCGGCGTTTGTTTACAGGACCAACATAATTCTAGTCTTATGACGTCATCTTCCCATACCCCTTTTCTGGGCTGGACTTAACCGGATTTTTTCTCTCAAAATCCCAGAAATTGTTTCTCACGAAACAATTTCTGGGATTTTTTTCTTAAACAATCACTATTAACCGTTTTGAACTGGCTTCGCCCAAAACAAGTTGACAAGGGACTATTGACATCGTTACTTTAGATAAGAATTTCTCCGCACCTGTGTTTTTAATATCCATTTCTGAGTCACTGATATTTTCAAGTGACGGGAAATGTTTTCGTTATCTGGTCTTACCCCGGTGTCAAGTGAAAATGTCTCTTCTCTGAGTTACTTCGACACGAGACCAATGTTATCTTAATTATTTTCACAATTCACCCTAGCAGGACAATTGTATACAATAACAAACAAATGAAATTTCTTTTTCGACTATTACAAATGCCCGGTGAAAAAAAAAAAACAACTGAATTTATCTCTTTCGTTTAGGTTTAGAATGACAATTGTTAGCCTTCATAAGTATGCCGAAACCGACATCCATTGTTCGTGGCACTTTATGACATTAAACAAATCCATTTCTTCTTTTTTCCTCTTCCTTCTCTCTCTTTATCCGGTTTAAAATAACAACAGAGAAATACCATTTGTTATCTTTCGTTTTTGTTTTCTTTTCCTTCGCTCCTATTCGGAGAATAAAGAAAAATGTCTTTTAGTACGCTCTCCCTTGACTTATAATAGTAATCAGAAGATTTTCCAGTTATAGTTAATAATTAATTAAGAAAATTAATCACCTCCGTTTTTCTTTGCTCATATTCGGAGAATAAAGAAAAATTCTCTTAGTACATTCTCTTCTGATTTATAATAGCAATCAGAAAATTTTCCAGTTATAAAATGAATTACCTTCGATCCGCACCAAAATATTGTTATACTCGAATTTTCTCGGACATTCAAGCATCTTCCAAACGTTCTATTTCTAATTTCCTTATTTTTACGACTACTTCATGAATTAAAACTTTTTTGTAATAACAAGTAGGACTCAAATGAATCCCTTACTACAACGTTTTAGACATTATTAATATTATTTTTATATATAAATGCATCCTCGTAACACTTCCCCACTTCAAAGTAAAAGTTTTGAAATCATAATGAAAAACTTTTATGAGAAAAATACCAGTCTATTTTTTGTTGTTGCAAAGTAATAAATCCTAATATCATATTTTCTTTTCTTTCTTTTTATTTTTTTTATTTTTTTATTTTTTGGCAAGTTATGTTCTAGATAAAGCATCTGCAATAACATTGTTCCTTTAATGTGCTTTATAATAATGTCATATTCTTGCAGGAGAAGACACCCTTTGATTTTTGTTAGTCATTTTTTTTTTGAAGGAACGTTAGTGGATTATGGTCAGTATAAATTAGAACAGGATAAACAATGACATTGATGTAAAAGTCAAAATGTTGGAGCGCTGATAACATCACCAAGCATTCTTTTTCAATAGTGAAATGTTTCTTCTGGTAGGTATTTAACTTTTTTGAGAAATATCCAATGGTTCTATCGACGCCTTCATCATCTTGGATTAAGATGCCACCCATTCCGACATCACTGGCATCGATTTGCAATTTAAATTGTTTTGAAAAAACTTGAGTTGCAAGAGCTGGGCCACCAATGAGAGTTGACTTGATTCTGTTGAAAGCTTCATTACAGGTTTCATCACTCCACTTGTATTTTACATCTTTTTTCAGGAGGTCGGTGAGAGGACTTGCTATTGATGAGGAATTTTTCCAAGATTTTCTGTAGAATCCAGCCATACCGAGAAATCTCATTGGTTGTTTTTTGTTAGTTGGAATAGGATACTTTAAGATAGCATCCACTTTGCTGTGATAGGCTTAACCTGTCCCTGGCCAACAGTATGACCCAAATAATTTACTGTTGCATGACAGAATTCGCTGTTGCTTATGTTCACACATATGTTTGCTTCCAGCTGAAAAAAAAATGCTTGATGGTGCGTACACGTTCGTCCCAAGTCATGCTGTACACAATTACATCATCTATGCAGACCTCACATCCCTGAATTTCGTGTAGAAGCGAATACATCACCTTTGAAATGTTGCCGGCGCATTTTTCAACCAGAACGCCATAACCTTATATTGGTATGAACCATTTGGAGTCACAAATGCTGAAATTTCTTTGGCATTGTCAGTTTGGGGCACTTGCCAATAACTTTTCATTAAATCAAATTTACTGACATATTTTACCTTGCCGATGTTGTCAATATAGTCATCAATTCTAGGAATTGGAAAGGAGTCACTTTTGGTTACTGCATTTACTATTCGAAAGTCTGTTACAAATCGGTAGTTTCCATCAGATTTTGGTATAAGAATACAAGGAGAACTCCACTGACTGTTGCTTGGTTCAAGGATGTCATTATCGAGCATGTATTTAATCTCTGCTCTCAACTGTTGAAACTTGATTGGATATACCTGGTAAAAATGGTTGTTTGATGGATTTTTCATCTCCAACTAAAACATTATGTACTGCAACTGTTGTTTTTTTAGGAACATCAGGAAAAATATTTTTGAAATCATTGATCAAACTATGAATTTTTTTTTCTCATTTGGTAAATGTTCAAATTTTACATTTAAATTAGATCGGATTTCCGAGTTTTTAAAATGACTACTCTGACCCATGTCCTTCTCCCTAATAACTGTATCTTCATTATTGTCTAAATCATCTTCAAATTGATTTGTATTATTTATGTTTATTAAGGTTGAAACTGGTTTAATATTAGTTACATAATTTCTGTCAATATAACTTTTTAACATATTCATGTGGCAAATTCTTTTCTTTTTCCTTCGATTTGGGGTGCGGATGATATGATTTACATCATTAATTTTCTTTTCTATCTCATAAGGACCAAAATATCTTGCTTGTAGAGGATGATTAGGAATTGGCAAAAATATTAAAACTTTGTCACCACTTTCAAATTTACTATTTTTATCGTATCTAAACTTCATTTTAATTTGGTAGTTTTTTACATTTTCTTGTGCTATTTTGAAAGCATTGTATAATTTCTCTTTAAAATTTGATACATAGTCTAAAAGATGCATCTCATTTTGTTCAGTCAACCATTTTTCTTTTAGAAGTTTTAGTGGACCCCTAATCGCATGTCCGAAAATCAATTGAAAAGGACTAAATCAAAGAGTGGCTTGAACAGCTTCTCTAGCGACAAACAAAAAAAAATTAACCCCTTCGTCCCAATCGTTTTTATATTGATAACAATATTTTCTGATCATAGACTTTACTGTTTGATGAAAACGCTAAACAGCTCCCTGTGATTCGGGGTGACAAACACTGGATTTGTAATGCTTAATAGCCATTTCACTCATTACTTGTTGAAATAAACAAGACATAAAATTCGAACTTTGGTTTGACTGAATAGCCGAAGGAATCCCGACGAAACAGATAAACTTAGTTAAAGCCTTAACAATAGTCCTAGTCTTAATATTTCTTAGAGGGATAGCCTCTGGAAGGCGAGTTGATGTACACATAATTGTCAATAAATATTAGTTTTCCTATTTTTGTTTTTGGAAGAGGACCAACACAATCAACTAGTACTCTACTGAAAAGTTTTCAAATGCTGGAATAGTTTTCAGGGGGGCAGTGTGACACGATAACTAGACATATATGTATTTTATTATAATAGATTAAAATAGAAAATAGATTAGAATAGAAAATAGTTTAAAAACATATTTAACAAAAGTGAAAAAGAAGAGGAAAAAAATAAATAAATAAACGCTTTTTCTTTTATGAGGAAAATTGTCCTCCGGTAAATATTTGACTCAGTGATAAAGAGATAAAGTTCAGAAAAGTTCACTAGGTAGGTTTTCTATGACCCGGTCAAAGGCTGTCCTTTACTGTATCTTGACCACACATTAAGCTTTTCCGGCGGAAGCCTTATTAAGATAAAAAAAAAAAAGATAACTGAAATGTCAGACTTACAGTCGCCGGTGTTTGTCACCGGTGGTCTAAAGCATTTCCTGATTTCCGGTCAATTTTAAATAAATTCAGGTATTTTTTCCGAGTCAGAAAAGTTAAGAAGAGTTAAGTGAAGGGGAGTCCGCCGGGTGCGAGCTTGAAGTAAGGATCTCCGTTCGTCTTGTTTCGTCCAGTTCGGATTTTATGATCTCCATTAATTAGAGTTAGAGTTGTGTGTCACATTCGCCTGCCCCAACCGAAAAGGCTAACTCTAAACGAATAAAGCATCCTTTTCAACTCATCCAAGTTGTGGAAGTTCGTTCCTTATAGTTCAATCTTGTACCCCCAGCTGTTCGGCCGACATTTTCTACAAACTCCCAGCAAAATCACAGCGTGGAAAACGGCCGCTGGAGGAAATTGTTAGGACGGACCGTTGGTGTGGTACAATTGGTGCCGTGACTACAGGATTTGGAACCCACGGAAGTGCCACTGGATGCTGAGTTTGAAATTTCAACCAACCGACGAGACTAGACAGAAAACGAAACAGGACGAACGGAAAAAAATTAAAGGAAGAACCACTAATAACCAAATAAAGAAGTACTCAAGGGACCTCAGCAGATAGAAGAGTTTCCTTTAAACTGTTCACACCCACTAAAAAGAAAGAAAGAAGAGGGAACCCGGAATCAACAAGCGCCGATCCACTTAAGGTAAGCCGAATTCTTTTACTCCCTTATTTTGTCTGTTCAGAATTCTTGCTGGCATATTCTTGGTATTGGTTTTGAATTTTTTTTTCTCCTTCTTTTGCCACTTGTTAGAATTGTAATAGTTTAGTATGGATAAAATTCATGTTATCGGATCAAATGGGTCGAGAATACCAGTATTTAAAGGTAGATCTTCCGAATTCCAGGTTTGGGTTGAGGCCATAAAAAAAAAAGAGTAGAATACACAAGCTTTCGCAGGCAGAGATAGTTAATGTGGCCTACGACTACTCAGATGGAGTAGTATCAGAATATATAGGGCTGTATTTAGAGGATCATCCAGAATGTAGTTGGGATGAACTTTTGAAACAGCTAACTCATCAATATGGTGATTGTACTAGTGCAGCTAATGCTGCAAGGGCTTTAATTAAGGTTAGACAGAAAGAAGGAGAAACTCTGCCAGAACTAACGAGCAGGATTTTAGGACTGGCTAAGATAGCATATAAGGACGCAGTTCAACGAGAGGGCGAGGTAATTCAGATGCAGCTGGCTGAGTTTTTCACGGACGCAATCGAAAACCCGTTCGTGAAAGAGGACACAGCCAGGGCATACCCAACCACTCTGACAGAGGCATTCAATGCAGCACAGCAGAGCCTCAGGCTGCACTAAAGGCTGGCAACCTCTCGGGAACAAATGTGGGGGGCGAGGGGGCAAGATGATGGAAGATATGTGGGACCTCCTCAGAACAATGGGGGACGGTGGAGGTATGGCGAGACGAATCACCATTGGGGAAACTATACTCCGCAAAGAAGCTGGACAAAATCGCGCCCAGTTCCTGGCAGACCGGGATGCTGGGGATGTGGGCGGCTGGGACACCTGGTGAGGGAATGTCCTCGTCAGGAGGGGCCCTTACGTGCCAGAAGAGAACCCGAACGACAACCGGGAAACGCAGAAGGGCCACCCCGAGAGATGTAAGGGTGGCCCGAAGTTATGCGTTGCTCGGCCAAGGTACTGAAGCAACTTGTAATGTGCTGTTGAGCGGCAAATACATACAGGCCTTATTAGATACGGGGGCATGCATATCAATTTTGAGTTTAAAAGATTTTAAGGCATTAGAACAAAAAAATAGGAGACTCGAAGCTGCAGATGTAAAGATAATTCAGGCAGACAGACGAGAAATAAGAATAACCGGTGCGATATGCCTGCCTATAAGTGTGGGAGGGGTATCCACTATGCAGAAATTCTATGTAGCCCCAACCCTCTGTAGGGCAATGATATTAGGCCGAGACTGGTTGGAGAGCAATAAGGCCCAAATCAGCTTTAATCCAACCTTCTTAAAGTTAGGTGGGAAGGAGATTCCTCTCGGAGTTCCGATGGATGAAGAAGTGGTCGTTCTTACTGCTAAGGACATTGTTTTGCCGCCGCGCACGGCTATTGCATCTAACGGAAGGCTGTTACCAGCAGTAAACCTAAGGCAAGGAATATATCAGGTAACTCCAACTGATAAAGGTTACTTCGAAGAAGGGGAAATTACGCTACACGAATCTGTGGTCGAATATAGTGACACTAATGACATCCCAATAATGCTAGGAAATACCACTAACACAACGATAAAAAGGGGATGAGATAGGAAGAGCAACACCCACGACTATCATAAGGCAACAGGTGAGCAGGAGAAATTTAGCTCATGTTCAGGTAAACTCGATAGTAAATGAGGAGGAAATACTGGCACCGCCTGAACACATGGGGAACATAAGGCGACTAATACTTAAGAATAAGGACGTGGTGGCTAACTCCGATAAGGACTTGGGTCGCACACAAACAGTGCAGATGAAGATTGACACAGGGGATCACCCACTAATAAAATTAAAACCGTATCGGACACCAATACACAAACGTCAACTGGTGGAGGATGCAGTCAATGATATGCTGGAATCAGGGGTGATCGAACGCTCTAAATCCCCTTGGAGTTTTCCAATAGTAGTAGTCAGTAAGAAAGATGGAGGACATAGGTTTTGTGTCGATTTTGGGGCCTTAAATAAAATCACGAAGCCCATGGCCTACCCCTTGCCGATGATTGATGATATATTGGCTTTGTTGGGAAAATCTAACTACTTTTCTAAACTTGATCTAAGATCAGGATATTGGCAGGTAGCTTTAGACAGAAGTGACCGAGAAAAGACAGCATTTGCGTGCCATGCGGGTCTGTATCAGTTTAGAGTAATGCCATTCGGACTCGCTAATGCCCCAGGAGTTTTTCAGCAACTTATGTCAGTAGTTTTGGGGGGGTTAGAGCAAATTGCAATGGCTTACTTGGACGACATATTAGTTTTCTCAGCCAGTGCAAGTGAACACCTGCAGCACTTGCAGATTGTTTTTTCCCAATTGCGAAAACATGGATTGAAGATCAAGCTATCTAAGTGCCAATTCATGAGTAAAGAAACAAGGTACTTGGGATTCATAATCAACGAACAGGGGGTTAAACCAGATATGGATAAAGTTGAGGTGATCAGGGCAATGCCTGCACCAAAAACGATTAGGCAGGTTAGGGGCTTTATAGGGGCAATAGGGTACTACCGAAGGTTTATTCCGGGATTCTCTAGGATTGCCACACCACTTATAGCATTGACAAAAAAATATGCCAGGTTCAAATGGACGGAAGATTGCCAAAGATCATTTGATGCCCTGAAGGAACAGCTGACTGCTGTCCCCCTATTGGCTTATCCAGATCTGAATAGGCCAATGATATTGTACACTGATGCGAGTGATCAGTGCATTGGGGCATGTCTGACCCAGCCCTGTCCAGACAAGGATGGCCCCGTTCCAGGGATACCAGAAGAGGTACCCATCTACTTTTTATCTCACCGGCTCTCCCCTACTCAGCAGAGGTGGCCGGTGATTGAGAAAGAAGCCTATGCCATAGTTTATGCATTACAAAAACTAGACTATTACCTGAGCGGAGCGAAGTTTATAATCAAGACTGACCATAAACCTCTACAGTATTTATTTGAAGCGGAACTTACCAACAGAAAAATACAACAGTGGGCCATTACATTGAGCGGGTATAATTGTAGAATAGAATATTTGGCGGGGAGGGACAATACATGTGCCGATCTGCTGTCTCGAATCCCTCGGGCGTTAGAAGAGGAATCTGTAAACATTATACCGGAGGTGGATGACAGGGCGTACCAGATAAACGTGATTAACTCTCAGCGAATTGGGAGACAAACCGGCTTAGGGGAACAGGAAGACTCAAGTGACAGTGAAGAGGACCGGCCCTCCGAAATATTCTGCGAGTACGAAATGGATGATGAAATTAAGAATCTAAAGGAAGCGATAGAGGCGGGGCGGGTAACGGAAGCATGTGCACGAAAATACCTAATACAAGAAGGTAGACTATATTATCTCTCCGACAAAGATGGGGAAGTGAGGCCCCGGCTGTACGTAGCTAGGTCACTCCGAAGTAGGATACTATCGCAGCATCACGACACCCTAGGGCACATAGGCATAGATAAAACGTACGGACTTATCAGTAGGAAATATTACTGGCCGGCTCTGTACAAAGAAGTGACTGCATATGTGAATAGCTGCATCACATGTCAGGTCAGAGCCGATAACCATACGGCAGGGCCTCTTGTGGAAACAGACACTCCAGCCTATCCATTTCAGAAAGTTAGCTTAGATATTTCAGGGCCATATGGCGAAACCCCTCGCGGAAACAATTACATAGTCAGCTTTGTCGACTGGCTTACCAACTGGCCAGAAGCATATGCCGTAAAAGATAAAAAGGCTCAGACGGTAGCCAATTTAGTTCTGACAGAGATATTCCCAAGATATGGGGCCCCCTTAGAATTAGTGAATGGGGGTGATGACGACGAGGAAGATGTGCCCTTGAGTAGGATACAGTCTAGGTTACGAGACGAGATTGGACTAGGAAAAAGCACTAGCTAGACTATTTCTTCAGCCAAGAACGGAGAACCTTTCTCTCTCTCTCTCTCTCTCTCTCTCTCTCTCTCTCTCTCTCTCTCTGGGATCGATAGAAACCTTCAGGAGGTTAATAGACAGAAGGGGAAGGTAGAATGGGGTTTAAGATATATTGGTTTTAGCCTTGCCTAAATTTTTTTGGTGGGGTGGGTGCTATTATTCATATTCATTTTCACTACCGTAACCGGGCTCCCCATTGTGTTTCAGGATGGACAGCGTTAGGATTCTGTTGCTGCTCGTCCTTGTTGCGTCAACCGTTGCCTTGCGACATAGCGAGAACACCCTTTTCAAAAAGACTGCGGAAGTTGTCGTTACCAGATCAAAATGGGTCATCATGTTGATGATCGACCTGAAGCCATATAACGGATTATTGGACGGGTTGGGTTTGGAGATACAGAAAGCAAAAACAATAGGTGAACACATCGCTGTAAATTATTACTCTGATAAGAGGAACTATTATAACCTCATGTATTCGCTTAGGCAGGAAATAATTGCATTGGAGTTGCACTGGGGCACTATGAGAGACTATCTGGGGAGACTGAAGTTACTTGAATCTAGAAAAAAAGGTCAGTCTTACCAATTGTAGGTAAGGCACTTAATGTGCTTTTTGGAACGGTAACCGGAGCCGACTTGGAAACTATCAGAAGGAAATTAGCAGCAATAGAAGCCTTGAGAAACAGACAAGGAATAGTTTATCGATTTTAAATGTTACCAGGATAGACTTGGCAAAAAATAGGCAGACCATCAATCGGCTGATAAAGAACGTACTAGACATACAGAATGAATTGGGCCAAGTGACCCATTCCATGTCGGCCGAGCTGCAGGAACTCGGGGGCTTTGTGGCACAATTTCTACAATTGCTCATGGCCATCAACAGATTGCGACAGGCCTCGCAGTCCTTGCAGTTGTCTCTCGAGCATGTTGGTGCTCAATTAGACATGCTCTCCCTAGGACATCTGTCACCTAGTATTGTAACTCCCGGTCATCTCAGAGATATCTTGCTGGGGATTCAAACTGCACTTCCTCATCAGTTTCGGTTGCCCGCTGATCCCAACAGGGAATTATGGCGCTACTATAGCTCTCTTGGTTGTGTTACGCTAATAGAAAACGATAAGTTGTTAGCCTTAGTACCAATACCGCTATTAAACAGAGGGAGTATATTTGAAGTTTTCCAGGCAATTAATTTACCCATCCCCTATCCTGGAACAAAACAGGAGCTAGGAGTAATTGCTAAATATAAGATAGAAGCAGAATATATAGCCTTGAACCTAGCTAGGACCAAGTTCATGCTGCTCACTGCAGTGGAAGCGGAGAAATGCAGAATAGACATGCTGGGAACATGCTCCTCGAGGAGTCCTATATATGGCACTGGAGAGCATCAAACTTGTTTGCTTGGGTTATTTAATGGGAACAAGGAGGAGATTAAACAAACCTGCAACATAGCGGTATCAAAAAGCAAATTGATGCCACAAGCAATAGGCTTGTCAGACGGGGTGTGGGCGATAGCGTTGGAGACAAAGTTAGATTTGTCCCAGGTATGCAAAGGGAGGCCAACACTAACCATCACAGTCACTCCGCCCCTATCTATCATAAGCTTACCTATTGGGTGCACAGCTTTCGGTACGTCTATCACACTTCCGCCTTTTTACCAAGCGGAAGAGAAATTTGAATCTAGAGATTCTTTCCTCGCTCTCTCGAACATCACATCGGCTCGTTGGACAGACTTGTGGAAACCTCTCGTTAGAACGTCGTTGAATGTTACTGCAAGGAAACTCCCACAACTATTAGAAAAAATAGAACGAATTAATTTACAAGACTTAGTTGATCAACTAAAGACAATAGACGGGGAAGTTATCCCCCAGGGGAGTTGGACCACTAAATCCGTAGCCTTGTTATCAGTTGGGGGATGTGTTTTGGTGGGGATAATAATAATAATAATCCAAGTAGTTTGGGGAAGGCAGTGGTTAAAAAGATGTAGGAAAATTATGCCGGCGAGAGGACTGAATAGCAAAAAGGGTGGATCGCCTGTTGAAACCACGGAGACCCAAGAGACAGAGAACCCTGAAACTGGTCCTGAGAAAGGGACCCAGGCAGAGGAGCGGTTGCAACTATCGACCGTACGATTGGAGGTTAAAAAAAAAAAATGAAAAAAAGAACTGATATTCCATATTCCTCTTCCTTCTAATGGACAGGGTGTTCCAGGAGCATGCACATAAAGAAAAATGAGAGTGCTTGAAAAAAAAAAAGTACTATATGTGAAAAAAAAAAGTGAGAGAGAGAAAAACTAAGTGAGTGTGTACAACAACGACAAAAATATGTTTTGAAAAAGAAAAAATGATGATTATTGAAAAAAAAATATTTTTGAGAAAAACAAAAAGAAGTGTTTTAGAAACATTTATTGACTTTTTTAGTTGTTTTGTTCAAAAGAAAAAAACAAGAAAAGAAAATGGAATATGTTTGGTTGAAAAAGAGATTGATAATGAGAAAAACATGTGTACGAAAAAAAAAAAAGAAAAAAAATTTTTTTTTTTTAAATGAGAGAGAGAGCAAGAAACAACTGTGTGTGCAAAAAAAATGGATTGGAAAAAATGTGTGACTATTTTGCGATAAAAAGGTATGAATTTTGAAAAGAAAATGAGAGATCAACGCAAACGGTGTGAAAAAAAAAAGAGAAGAATGAAAAAGGACTGTTTGAAAAAAAAGTGGGGGTAAAAGAATAGTGTGTGTACGTTAAAAAAAAATGAGAGAGAGAAAAACTAAGTGAGTGTGTACAACAAGGACAAAAATATGTTTTGGAAGAAAAAAGAAAAAAGGATGATGGTGAAAAAAATATTTTTTGAGAAAAACAGAAACATTTTAGAGACATTTAATTACGTTTTTTTGTTGTTTTGTTTGAAAGAAGAAAAAAAGGATGATGATGATGAAAAAAAATTTTTTTGAGAAAAACAGAAAGAAACATTTTAGGAACATTTATTTACTTTTTTTTGTTGTTTTGTTTAAAAAAAAAAGAAAGAAGGGAAAACGGACTATGTCTGGAGAACTTTAAATAGTTAAAAAAAGAGACTGATAATGAGGAGCAGTTACATCGCTCCTATATTTATAAAAAAATTAAAAGCAAGTCGCTCAGAGTTATGACTATTTTGTCACCTTGTGTTAATTAATTTTTTTTAATTTCTTTTCTTCTTTGGGAGAGAGGGTGGAAACACCCCTCTCTCGAATTTATTGCGTAAACTATACTTCAATCATTTTGTCCGGCGCCATTGACCCCATTGGGAGGGGACGTCCTCAGCAAACTTCCATCATGTCAAGGTTTCATTGGGTGGGGGGTGATGCAGGAAAGGCCCAGAGACTTGTGGCCGGAAAATGGTAACAGGAGATGAATTAACGAAGAGTGGAGTCTCTTCAGGAATAGAAGAGAAGAAGTAAAGCGAAAAGCAAAACACTAAGTTGAAAAAGGTGTTCGTTAATGAAGAATTGACCCTCATACGTAGCGATAAACCAACTGCGTGGATTCATTGATGCCACCGGCTACGAAGACAAAAATTGAGGAATTGGTTGTTGAAATAAGAAAAATGTGTTGAGGAAATACAAAGAAATGGTATGGATTAATAAGAAATTTCATGATTGATGTTTGTGGAGAGAAGGAGAATATCCCTGGGGGATCAAAATAATTTTTGGTGGTGATGGCGTACCGACATGATGAAGCATCGGGTCATGTTTTTTTTTTTTGTTTTGTTTATTGTAATTTATTGACATAAATGACAAGATCCGTTGGGGGAGGTAATGTGACACGATAACTAGACATATATGTATTTTATTATAATAGATTAAAATAGAAAATAGATTAGAATAGAAAATAGTTTAAAAACATATTTAACAAAAGTGAAAAAGAAAAGGAAAAAAAATAAATAAATAAACGCTTTTTCTTTTATGAGGAAAATTGTCCTCCGGTAAATGTTTGACTCAGTGATAAAGAGATAAAGTTCAGAAAAGTTCACTAGGTAGGTTTTCTATGACCCGGTCAAAGGCTGTCCTTTACTGTATCTTGACCACACATTAAGCTTTTCCGGCGGAAGCCTTATTAAGATAAAAAAAAAGATAACTGAAATGTCAGACTTACAGTCGCCGGTGTTTGTCACCGGTGGTCTAAAGCATTTCCGGATTTCCGGGTTTCCGGTCAATTTTAAATAAATTCAGGTATTTTTTCCGAGTCAGTCAGAAAAGTTAAGAAGAGTTAAGTGAAGGGGAGTCCGCCGGGTGCGAGCTTGAAGTAAGGATCTCCGTTCGTCTTGTTTCGTCCAGTTCGGATTTGTTGATCTCCATTAATTAGAGTTAGAGTTGTGTGTCACATTCGCCTGCCCCAACCGAAAAGGTTAACTCTAAACGAATAAAGCATCCTTTTCAACTCATCCAAGTTGTGGAAGTTCGTTCCTTATAGTTCAATCTTGTACTCCCAGCTGTTCGGCCGACATTTTCTACAAACTCCCAGCAAAATCACAGCGTGGAGAACGGCCGCTGGAGGAAATTGTTAGGACGGACCGTTGGTGTGGTACAGGCAGACATTACTAATATTATTTTTATTAATAAATGCATTCTCGTAACAATCTACAATTTAGGTACAGTAGTTTATCAGAACAACAATATAGAATACTGTACATCATGGTACAATAGAGAACTTCCAAAGACATTATGCTTTAGTATCATCAGAATAGCAGTAACTAACTTATAAAATCATTAATTTTCAATATAGTTACTTTGCATTGGGATGCACATCAAAATTCATTTAGTTAACTAAGTTTCAGGCTACATACTCATTGATATACCCTTCTATATGTGATTGTGTGTGTGTGTGTGTGCGGACACACACACACACACACACACACACACACACACACACACACACACATGTCCACATATGCGCGTTCCGAGAGAAATTCACTTATAATTTGGCAGATATTTTTTACATTTAATAAGAACAGGAACTACAAAAAACTGGTGAGTATAATCAGAAAAAAAGATAGTTGAAAATTTGAATCACAAATTAAGGAAAGAAGGCTTGAAGAATTAAATACTTAATGGGAAACAGTAAAAAGGATACAAAAGAAAGCAAAGAGAAACTTGCTAATCAAGTTGGAACAAATGGATGAAGAAACAAGTAAAACATAATCAGAGAAGCTATAAATGAGTAAGTACTGTTGACAGCAAGAAAAGACAGGAAGCTGTGGAGCACCATCTTAAATGGAGACTGCACATAAAGAAATAATTTTAAAGGGATCTGGTTTTTATTGTGGTATGATCTATCCCCCCATTAATAGATCTAGCTGTTGTAAATACATATATTCAAGAGAACTCTATTTGTATTCAGAGTTCATTAAAACTTACATTTTTACGCCAATACGAATTGTCTCTAACAATTCTACTACTATTTAATGAACTTTCACTATTAATTATTATGATAATGGCTCATCTATTCTGTCCAGAGAAACTTATTATGGACCCAAACACATCTGACTTTGATCTAGAATATCGTCACTGGCGAAGAACTTTCATAAACTTCTTAAGTATCTCCTGCGATAACAGTTCTAATAAGCTGCACTATAACAATAATCAACATGGCGTACAGATGAAAGAGCTAACAGATTATTTTTTTTAATTATTACGGATGAAAAAGGAGTTAACTAAAATCAATTTATTTTATTCCGACGAGAAAGAGTTAAAAAAAGACGATCTTGTTGTTGTTTTTTATGAAAAGAGATTCGCTTTCCCAAGATTGCAAATTGGCTAAAAATAGGAATGAAATGTAATCATACCATATGATTGTTGTTATCCAGCGAGACACAGCTGGCCTATGGGAGGTCAAGTGTCAAGCCAACTTTGTTGAAAGAGATGAGACATTACTAACTATGCATAGACGAAAAACGATTAAAAGATGCTGACATGATCGGAGATCAGATGTCAATCGACCGTGCTGAAATAAGTGCAACAGAACCAAAATCCGTAGACGAGAAAACAATTGAGGAATTTTTTTTTTATTTTCCTAAACCTTTGGCGAGCGCCCGATATAATTAGAAGTCAAATGTCAAAACCACCGTGTTGAAATAAGTGTAACAGAACCATAAACGGGGAAAAGAAAACAATTGAGGAGATAATTTTATTTTCTTTATTCTCGGCAGAATACAGCCGATATACACCTGCATGATTAGGAGGTCAAAATGTCAGGCTCACCTTACTGAAAAGTATAAACAAAATGGATAAAGAGAGGGATTTTTATTTATATTTCTCCAGATTGGAATTCGAGGAGAAAGCAAAGGATCAGTTGATCTATTGAGAGACGAAAAATGACAATTATTAATTACTGTGAAAATGACGATTTAAAATTTCCCTGAGAGAAGCCGACGTCATGTAATAACTCCGCCCAAAGCGGAGGGAGAAAATCTTCCATGATTGGAAGTGAGAAATAAAAGATAAAAAAAGTAAAACGATAAAGAGGCTGACGTCATGTAATAACTTTGCTCATAGCGGAGGGGGAGAACAGTCCATAATTGGATGTGTGAAACACAGAAAGAGGACTGGTTGAATGTTAGGACATTTGCATAACACCTAATATGCGTCCTCACCACACCAGTAAAAAAGGACATGCATAAATACGAGAGTTACCAGCAGTTCCCGTGAGTTCCCGGTATGGAATGAGACGAAGTCAGTTCGAGTCACCGCCAACTGTAGAGTTTCCGACCAGAGGTGAAGTGATTTTCCAGTTGGAGTTTGAAGTTGCCGACCGAAGTAGCCAACGGAAGTTTGAAGCGATAATAACCGAAGTTATCTGCTGAAGAAGAGAAAAACTCCGACGAAAACCTTGTGCTTAACTGATGATAATAATAATAATAAACACAAAAGATCCCCGACGAAGCCCTTGTGCCAATAATAATAAAAAAGAAAACGCTGACGAACATTTTCACAATGTACAAACCATGGTGTTTGAATTTACAAGTTACCTGATTATCATGTCTGGCCCGTTTTAAAGAAACTGGTCGCCAATTAATAGTAACGGGTTGGGAAACAGAAGAACTGTAATTATTTTTTCTTATTTTTTGTATATAAATACTATCTACAGTTTATGCAGGCGTCATTCATTTTATGTACAAAATTGGTTCTGTTTTATTTCCACAATTGTGCACGCGTATCCAACTTGGTTTAGGTTAGCTGAAATACTCCAATGATAATTCAGCTTAACTCTCTTAAGATGAAAATCACAACGTGGGTTAGAGAGTTTACAGTTGAAGAGGTCAACTCAAAGACCAGCTGCTGTGTCAACGCCATCAACGACCGACGAGTGTGTGTTGACGGCTTGTTCTCGAACCGAGATCGAGCTTGACATAAGAGACAACAGGCCACGAAGGCTCCGGTACACGACCGCGTCACAGCACTACCTCATGAAATATCTCAGCATAAGATTTCGAATATTTCGCAGACGCATCTTCCTACAAAGTTGCTTTAATAAACCTGAACAGGATCTACGTAAAAAAGAGAATTGAAATAGTCTCTAGACACAAACTGGCAACAAGGTGTAACCAGTTTGTGTCTGCCCTCATTCAACTAACGGATTCTATCAAGCCTTACTAAAATGAACTAAGGACTATTCATTTTCTTCGCTATCAGCGGATCAATTTCGAGCCGAATTGATACGTGATACCCTCATAAACGGATATCCGACAAAGAATATTCAGAAATAGCAACTTAACATTACAGCAGGCAAGAGTACTAGATTTAGAAAAAACAAAATGCTAAAAAGTGTGATACAAATGCAGTAACCTCAGAAACCTCTTCACCCCATATAAAAAACTGAGCTCTAAAAAAATCCTTAATTAAATGCACTTTTTTCCTGTGCAGGTATCTTGCAAGGTCATTATGCCTGGCTAATATGGACAAATGCTATACATGCGGAAAGTAAAACATTGGGCTAAAGTTTGTAGAAGTACAAAGGAGAGCAAACGGTATCTTGTTCGTCATCAGTAGATACACTTGGCTGTATATCAACTACAATGATAAAAATCATGCCTAACGAACTGCCACTAAAACACTATTCTGCAATAGAAAAGAAGTCTATGCTATTGTCGAATCGCTGATAAAATGGAGGCATTATTTAATGGAGTGGCGTAACATACCTCCCCGGTAAAGAAAACACAGCTGTGTATGCCCTCTCTTGTGTATGTATCTCGGCTGCTAGCCAAGAAGAATTAAAGAGTTGTGCCATCTAAGTGTTATACGCATGGTCTACATGACAAAAATCAGAAACCTTTCCTACTCCGTACAGGATGTGAAAGAGCGTACCAATTCACGTAAGCATCGCACTGAAAATAAACTCAGGTTCAGCTGTCATAACACAAGCAAGGCCATAATAGCCAAGTAACCCTAAGAAATAATCGCACTGAAATTTAGAGGTCACTTTTCATCAAAAACTCACAGCAAATACATGTTGACAATAACTGACGAGTACCTTGCCCATATGTATCCTCTTACAAGCACTTCGTTCAGTGTTTGCCGTTATTAGTAATAGGTTGCGAACTGGCGATATTACCAGTTACGTGATACTAATATAAACTTTTAAACAACAAATTAACACGCTGCCGTAGCACGTGTAGTAACAAAGGACAAGTACATGGCAATAACAAATAGGCATTTAGTAAATACAAACAAGTAACAATACATAACGAATGTTTAAGTAAGTCCCAAACAAGAAGAATGCTCACGATGTCCAAATGGACGAGAATGTTTTTAGCAAGTGTGGTAAGGAATTACATACCATTAAGCCAGCAAATGGTCCTCGTGGCTATCCCACTCCAGCCAGGAAGGGAACTGACCCCAGATAAAAAAGAGTTCTTCAAAAGGGAAGACAACTGTTGTTCCCCCTTAAGGGAAGATAACTACTGTCTCCCTACAAGTACCCCCTCCCTAGACAGGTTCATTAACCTGCACTGGATGTACTACTAAAATGGAATAAAAATATAAACTACACATGCATATCAAAGTAAAAAAATAAAAGAAAAAATGTTCTTGCTATAACATAAAACAGGAAGAGTTCTTTTAGAAGTGGAGAATATCCTCCAAAGATTGTATTACTGCCCAAAACCAGGAAAAATTTACTATTTCGATAAACGCTTGGGTCGTCTAACACGACGACCAGATCTGGTCACAGTCTCTTTTACTATCTCAGGTACTGATGGTGCCGGAACAGTCACTGATGTGTCGATACCAAGCCAGGCAGTGTCCAAAAATGCAGGCTTTAATCTGTCCATAGAAATGTTTTGTGTTGCATTGTTAATGCTCACCACAAAGTATTTCAAGTGTCTTTCGATGACGTTAAAAGATCATCTGTAGGATGGCTGCAATGTGTGGGACTTAGCCAAGTCCCGCACAAAAACATGTGTGCATGTCTACAGGAGTTTAGACACATATATTGGCTTTGAACCTGAGCAGAAGACTTATATGCTAAGTTCGCCATTCTTGCAGTAAGCCGATTGACGAATGAGGTCATATTTAAAGCTTTTTGTGGAGGTTGCAGAAAAAAAAAACTGTCCTAGGAGTCTGAGTGTAGTGGCATACACTATCTAAGCAGATGAACATTTCAGATCATCTTTAACTGCGGTTTGAAGTCCCAGAAGAACCAATGGTCAATGCTCCAGCCAATTTGCCTGATTCGTTGTGGCCCTTAAGGCTGACTTGAGTGTAAGATGAAATCGTTCCACTAAGCCATTTGCCTCAGGATGGTAAGCGATGGTTTTAATTCTCTTACTCCCTAGGACCCTCATCAGCTGGTTGAATAGGTCGGACTCAAATTGCCACCCTTTGTCTGTAGTAATTACAGCGGGGACTCCAAAACGAGACACCCACCCTGACACAAAAGTCTTTGCTGTGGTATACGCTGTAATGTCTGACGTGGGAAGAGACTCACACAAAGGGAAAAGCGATCAACACATGTCAACAGATATGTCTGACCCTCACATGGGGGGGGGGGGTCCTGTGATGTCCACGTGCGAATGTGCAAACCTCTCGTCAGGTGATGGAAAGGATCCAGGTGCTGAGTGAGTATGTCTCCCCACTTTAGCCCTCTGACACGGCACACATGTCTTCGACCATTGCCGAATGTCAGTTTTCATGTGTGGCCAAACAAATCTTTCAGTAATTAAACGTACTGGCTCTTGGGTGGGACACATTGTGGATGGAGGAGAATAATGTCTTCCACATTGACTCAGGCACGAAGGGGCGCAATCTTCCGGTGCTGGTGTCACATACCACTTCCAATTCTGTGTTTGGAACATGTATCTTCCACAATGTCAAGGATGTGTGGTTCTCTCGTAGAGGGTGATGTAGTTTCTGATACTTTACGTGGGCTTCTACAGATGGTTGGTATTCCAAGCACGGATCTAGCACAAAAGCATTGATGCCACGAGATATGGTGTCTACAGGTATGTTATTGGCTCCCTTGATGAAACGGATATCCGAGGAATATTGTAGCAGATAATCCAAATGTCTGGTTTTACGTGAGGAATATTTGTCCGAGTTTGACTGGAAGGCCCCCAACAAGAGCTTGTGGTCCGTCAGTAAGCAGAAGGGCCGCCATTCCAACAAATGTCGAAAGTAACGGACGGCTAAATACGCTGCGAGGAGTTCACGTCCAAATGTGCTGTACCTGAATTCCGTAGAAGTTAGCTTCTTGGAAAAGAAGGAAATTGGTTTCCAGTTGTCACCGATCTTCTGCTGCAGTACTGCACCTATACCAATGGAAGAAGCGTCAACTGCCAAACACAACTCGCTACCTGGAACAACATGAGACAATTCAACTGTTCGGGACAATAAAACCTTAATTTGATGGAAGGCTGCCAAGGCTGGTTCGGACAAAACTATGTCACAATTTTTGACATCCGTTAAAAAATCAGTCAAAGGTTTTATAACCTGCGCACAATTTGGCAGGAACCTTCGAAAAAATTCACCATCCCTAAAAGCTGCCGCAACTTTCTCATGGTATCCGGCACAGGGAAGTCAGAAATGACCGTCACTTTAGATGGGGAAGGTGAAGTTCCAGCTGAATTAAGGCGATGACCTAGGAAAATTATTTCAGACTTTCCAAACTCACACTTTACTGGGTTGATAACAACCCCAAATCCCTCGAAACGTTCAAACACGAGCTGTAAATGTTTGATATGTTCTTCCATGGAAGAACTGGCTATAAGTACATCATCCACGTAGGCGCAGACAAAATGCGAACCGTGCAATACATGATCGATATACATTTGAAAAGATTGTGCTGCGTTTCTCAGTCCAAACGGCACACGTAGAAACTCAAACAACCCAAATGGTGTTGTTATGGCAGTCTTTGGAATATGTTCGGGTTTTACCGGAATCTGATGGTAGGCTCTGATAAAGTCTAATTTAGTAAATATAGATTTACCCGGAATGATGTCCGTTACATCGTACATATGCGGAATGGGATAACAGTCAGGTTTAGTGGCAGAGTTGAATGCCCTATAATTGCCACTAGTGCGCCAGGTACCACCACTTTTGGGTACCAGGTGCAAGGGAGATGCCCAGTTACTTTTTGATGGCCGGATAATACCTAGTTCCATCATTTGGTTTCGCCACACTCAATTTTTCCGGTGCCAGGCGACGAGGACGGCTATGAACAGGAGGACCACTAGTACTAATGTGATGTGTGATATTGTGGGGCAGACTATCCTTGTGAAAAGATGGTTTTGTAATGCTCTCAAACTTTTTTAAGAGCTCACAAAATACCGGGTTATCTTCTGTGTTAGCCACGGTTGGACATAATGGAATTACATTCTGAATGGCTCCCGGCGATCGTATATTTGTCTTAGGTTCTGTCAGACAACGTCTGTTAACATCAATGAGAAGACCAAATTTGTGTAAGAAATCTACACCCAATATGGCCTTCTCTACATCCACAAGGACAAAACAATGGGTGAAAACCCGTCTCAGACCCAAATTCAACATAAGGCTCTGACCATAAGTCTGGATGATTGACTTATTTACGGCCTGTAGAGTAAGTTTATGAGGGCCTTTTAACTTGTCTGCTCTAGTGGCAGGAATTAAAGATATTTGCGCACCACTGTCTACAAGAAAACGTATACCAGTAGTGCGATCTGCAACAAATAGTAAGCGACAAATATCACCCACGCCGGCGCACCGTGTCGCCTCTGATCGCCAGCTTAGGCTTTTCCCTGTTGTGAATTGAATGAACAGGGGGGCTTACAATAATTAGCCCTATCTCCAAATTTTCTGTGCAAATAACACATTGGTTACTTGCTAGCAGCTCTTGCACGACCTCTACTTTGGGAGCGGGGCATGCTGACCTTTTGCAAACGTCTTTCTAGGTCTTCCATCCTGGCCTCTAACCTCCGTTGTCCTTCTAAGAGTGTACCCAGCGGATCAGGTTCTTTCGTCTGTCCGGCGGAAACAGGAGCAGTGCATCCCGAAGTTAGATCTGCCACGTTATCCGCTATTTTAGCCAGATTTTTAACGGGTGCATCTTCACCCACTGCAGCTAAAACAGCGTGGTACGCAGACGGCAAACGCTGGAGAAAAATATGACGTATAATGTCATCGTCGTTACCATCTCCAGCTAAATGTTGCAAATGCCGTAAAAATTGTGACGGCTTGCTATCTCCCAATTGTCCCTCATGTAGAAGTTGGGACAATTTATTTTGCTGTGACATCGACGTTCTTCGAACAAGTTCCTCTTTTAACTTTTGATATGGCTTGTCTTTCGGCGGAGAGATAATAATTTCTCTCACCTCCTGGACGGCTTTGAGAGGCAACTTGGAGACGGCTAAATTAAATTTTGTTTTATGAGAGGTAATTCCTCTCAGTTCGCACTCCGACTCTAATTGTGCGAAAAATAAAGCAGGGTCTGCTTTAAAATATGCTAGGCTGACAGTGTTCACCGCCGAAACGGCGGCCATTTTATCCTCCTCCATATCGGGTATTTTTTATGGGAAATGTTGCCACACAGAAATATGCCTAACTGTGCAAAGCACAAAGGATAAAACGTAAAAAAAAAAAAAAAAAAAACGAACACAAATATTCAAAACCGAAGGTCAAAAGTAGCTATCTCTGCTACCAACCTCCTACTCCCCTAATGGGTGTTGTCAACACAGCAGCAAGCCAAAAATCAGTCCGCACCCAAGAAAAAAGGAGCAGCGCCAAATTCAAATTTGGGATGGGCGAAGGAGCAAATGAAGAAGAAGGACGCCATGTTGCCATGTGATACGGTCATCCTCGTAAATGATTTGTGTAGAGATAGAATTTTTTTTTTATATACATGAAGTTAACAGTTATTTTGCAATTTGCAAAAATAAACTGACACATTGGAGTCACCACTTATTAGTGGCTGGGTTGCGAACTGGCGATATTACCAGTTACGCGATACTAATATAAACTTTTAAACAACAAATTAACACGCTGCCGTAGCACGTGTAGTAACAAAGGACAAGTACATGGCAATATACAAATAGGCATTTAGTAAATACAAACAAGTAACAATACATAACGAATGTTTAAGTAAGTCCCAAAACAAGAAGAATGCTCAAGTTGTCCAAATGGACGAGAATGTGGTAATGAATTACATACCGTTAAGCCAGCAAATGGTCCTCGTGGCTATCCCACTCCAGCCGGGAAGGGAACTGACCCCAGATAAAAAAAAGAGTTCATCAAAAGAGAAGATAACTGTTGTCCCCTTAAGGGAAGAAAACTATTGTCTCCCTACACCATCTTCGGGATACCTGCATATATTCATTCGGACAGGGGGGCTTCATTTATGTCCGAACGCGTACGGCAATTCCGACAAAAATACGTATTAGCCGTAAGGAGAACAGCCCCAAATAACCATAAAGGGAAATGCGAGAGTACGGCAGGTATAATGGAATCATCTGGAAAATTAAATTAGCTGCTTCTAATAAAGAGGTAACTACAGAGAACTAGGCTCAATTACTTCCATGCATGCTATTAGAACGCTGCTATGCACAGTCACTAATGCAGCACCCCATGAACGATTCCTCCAGTTTCGAAGAATTTAGATAGAGTGTCTCTACCTTGACTCTCGAGATCGGGAACAATAGTGCTAAAACGACACACACGACTGAATAAAAACGAACCACTGGTGGATCAAATGGAGCTACTAGATGCCAACCCCCAGTATGTGCGTATCCGTCACCTGGTTGGATGAGAAGACGCAGTCTAAGAGACTTGACTCCAGTAAGGAAGGAATCGGGGCCTATAGGCGTAAGCGAGTGCTGTCCTCAGGACAGTTCAACGGATTTTGAAGAGACAGATACATGATCACCTTCTGGAGATTATGAGAAACCATTTAGCTTTGATTCCTCGAGTGGCGACGAATGGATTTTTCAGAAGAGCACACCTACCTACCGATACCTCAATGAACGAGCAAGTCACTCGTAGACTACGGAATTAAAGCAGGATTAAATCCAGTTCGACGTGGAGTAATGGTTAGTGAGTTTGTCTTGTTAGATCAATTACGACTGAGTAGTGAGTTCTGTTCTTATAACAATATTTTGTGCGGAACGGAGGTAATTAATTTTATTAATTAATTATTAACTATAACTGGAAAATCTTCTAATTACTATTATAGATCAGAAGAGAACGTACTAAAAGACATTTTTCTTTATTCTCCGAATAGAAGCGAAGGAAAAGAAAACAAAAATAGATAACAAATAGTATCCCTCTGCTGTTGTTTTAAATCGGAGAAAGAAGGAGAGAAAGAAGAGGAAGAAAGAAAAGACTTAGATTTGTTTTAATGTCAGGAAGTGGCATGAACAATAGACGCTGGTTTCGGCCCACCCATGAAGACTAATAATTGTCATTCTAAACCTAAAAGAAAGAGAAATTCAATTGTTGTTTTTCGCTGGGTATTAGTACTAGCCGAAAAGAAATCTTACTTTTTATTATTGTATCCAATTGTCTTGCTAGCGTGGATTGTGAAAAGAATTAAGATAACAAATATTTGATTCCGAGTTGAAGTAACTCAGAGAAGAGACATTTTTACTTGACATCAAGGTAGAGCAGATAACGAAAATATTTTCCGTCGCCTGAAAATGTTGGTGACTCAGAAATGGATATTAAAAACGCAGGTGCGGAAAATTCTTATCTAAGTAACAATGTCAATAGACCCTTGTCAACTTATTTTGGGTGAAGCCAGTTCAAAAAGGTTAATAGCGATTGTTTAAGAAAAAAATCCCCGAAATTGTTTTGTGAGAGAGAAAATTCTGAGAAAGAAAATTCGCCGGTTAAGTCCAGCCCAGAAAAGGAGTATGGGAAGATGACGTCATAAGAGGAATCTCATTGGTCCTGTAAACCAGCGTCGAAAGGGGGAGACGATCAACAGTTGACGTCATGGAAGGAAGACTAATCCCATTGGGTAAACCAGAGGCAACAATGAGTAGCAGCTAACTTCAGGATTCTATTTGTTGCTGAGATGAGGGGTTAGACACCCAGCGACCGTCGGCCCAACATCATGGCATAGGCATAAATACATGGTCGCGAGAGACCAAAAATCCGTTCCAGTTCCAGTTGGATTGGAGTTGCCAGTTGAATTCCAGTCAGCTCCCAGCCCAGAGATGTAACGACAAAGATAGGTGCCATGTTGTTGGGCACCAACCGCAGAGCCTGCCAGCCAACTAGATTTAAAGACAGACGAGAAGTGATTTTGCAGACAAAGTTTTGAGTTGAAGTTCGAGTCGGAGTTGGAGTTCGAGTCAGCGGCGGTTCGAGGCAGTTGGAGTTACCGGCCCAGAGATGTAACGACGAAGATAGGCGCCATGTTGTTGGGCGCCAACTGCAGAGCCTGCCGGCCAACCAGAGTTAAAGACAGACAAGAAGAGAATTTGCAGACAAAGTCTTGAGATTTGCAACTAAATGCACTTTTCAGTTGGAGTTGGAGTTGGAGTTGAGTTGCAGCTCGAGTGGCAGAGAGTTCGAGTTTCCGGTCCAGAGACGTAATGACAAAGAGATAATTGCCACACAGTTGAGTGCCAACCATAGAAAATCGCCGCCTACCAAAGACAGTTCCAAGCTGAAGAAGTAAAGAGACAGAGAGATGATTGCCATGCCGTTGGATGCCGACCGTAGAGAAGCCTGTCGCCAATCAACCAACCAGAGTTAAGAGACAGACACGAAGAGACTTTGCAGATAAAGTTTGAAATTGCCAAATGATCAGAGTTTTTGGTGAGAGTGATCCAAACCGGAACAAGAAATCCACCTCGATTCCGTTTCCGAAGACGAACTGCGCCAACCTATCCATAAACCAACACCTCGGCAATTTCCGCGACATTCCGGAAAACAAGAATCAAGTTGACTAAACTTATAACGAACTTAGAACTCTGTTCGGAGCAGCGAGCTGCGGCCAGCCAGATTTCTTGTTATTCCTTAGGAGAATAATTCGATTTACTTAAGAAACTTCCGTTCCACTACCAGTTTGATAGAAGCAGGGACTGGGAATTATTCAAGAGACTATTGTGTATATTCTGTATATAAAGACCTTATTTTACAACACTTCAGACGTCTGTCCACTTACTTTTCTTGGTGCTATTTTTTTTCTTTTATTACTCAATTGTGTGCACGCTTCCCGGTTAGGTTTAGTTCGGCAGAGAGACAGCTAGTGGAGAACTCACGTTACTACCTTGTGATTAATCAACACAACGTGGGACAAGGGAGATCACGGTGACAAAGTCAATCTACGACCAGCTATCTGAATCGAAACCAACAGCAACCAAGTGAGAATATGCATATTCTCACTTGGTGCTTCAGCTTTGTGTTGTAGCTATAGGGAGATGGTTAATGTTTATTAATTCAACCTTGTGGGAAACATAACCGAACTCTTTACAACTTACGGATTTATCCAGAATTTTACAACTCTTTAAAGTTGTAAAGAGTTCGGGAAACATAACCGAACTCTTTACAACTTACGGATTTATCCAGAATTATCAGAAGGTTTTCATCAGAAGATTGGTTGGCAGCAGAAGATTGGAGATTGTGGAATTTGTGTGGAAGAGTGTGGAAAAGGGGAAGAATAAAAACATACATTTTTATGTTAAAATAGAAATTTATTAATAGAAATGAATAACAAGAACTTGTAGAAATGAATGTTCAATGAGAAAGTTGAGAGTATCAAGCGTTATAGCATGTTCGTAGTAGTAATTTGTTGGAAAGAGTTTATGCGTACGTACGTATGTATGTATGAGCGTTTGTTTGGTAGGAATGTCTTTGAATGAAGAAGAAGAAGAAATAAAAGGAATCAGCACACGAGAAAGAAGGACAAAGAGGATGATATGCGACGCGATCTTCTGTCTGGGTCTAGTTGAAGTTTTTCCCGTTACATTTTAGTTGTGTCTCTCTCTCGTTGCCCCATCTATCATTGACTGGCGCTGATCGAAGTCAGTTATAGTCATCTAGATTTTTCGCACTGGATATCTAAGTCCTTTTTGGTCTTGCAAATCGCTTCAGAAAATCAATTTAACATCTACTCGCGAAATCCAGTTTCGACTTTTTCTGAAAGCACTTTTTCTTTGTGGCAAAACCAGGATTTCCCACGTCATTGTGAATGCTTGTAAAAGTGAAAAAGAAAGTTGATTTTAATTCTTAATTTCCTAACATTCTAATTTTCTTATTTTTAATACAATTTAATATTAACTTTTTTTTAAAATAGGGTCTATATTAATTTTTACATAATTCCAATATTTTAATTTTTCTTCTCCATACAACTGTAAGATTGTTTTTATTAAAAATAATTTACATACATACAACATGTTCAAGCAATAATAATGAAAATACTATTTCGCATTGAGTATATGGCCTTTGTTGGATAAATAATTTGGCGGAACTAACGAAATCAACTAGCAAATAGGTTGAACTTTTCTCAACTATGAAAGGATGGAGAAGTGCACTGGTCTTCCTTTCCAAAACATTCGTGGAAACAGATCAAGAAAATTAATTAGAATTATGCGCAGCTATGAACGTGGGAAAATCAAAACAAAATAATTTATTAACAAAATAACAAAAATAACAAAATAATTTATTAACAACAAATTAAAATTTGTGTTGATGTACGTGCTTAAATACCAAATTAATGTCTTCATGAAGTTCATGAAGTTCATGAAGTAAGAAAATATCATAGAAAAGTCAAATGCACACAATATGAAAGTACTATGAACTTACATCGGGGGAGAATGTACATTGAGAGAGTGTAAAAATGCTTCTACTCGGGGTTTTGTTAAACGTCAAAATTTAGAGTGTCGGAATTCGATACAATAAATCAAAATAATGTTTCGGGTCTGCTCGTAATCCCGCGACTTTCATTGCAAAAATACAATTCAGCAGAAAAAGACAAGGTAATATAAACAAATAACATTAATTCTATATACAACACGAATACAAGAATTTGGTTAAATGTGTTGAATGAGAACATGCCATTTTTTGGTTGTTAGTAAAGTCCTTGGATAAAATATAAACTGTATTGCGTACATATGTGATAATGATGAACTGTGATTACATGTGTGATTATGTGAAACAATCAGTATGTGTATACGTGCGTAGTAGTAACGTGGATAAAAGAGATAGGTAGAATTTAGTTCTTACCGTGGATGGTGGCGCCGTAGTCTGAAGCGGTCTCTTTATAGTTTGGTCTTTGGATCTTTGTGCTATTTGTCAGTCTCCTTTTTGGGGTCGGACTTTGTGGTATTTATCCCTTTTTGTTTTCTAAGAAATCTGTCCCAGAATTATATTATTTTATTTATTCTTAATTAGCCCTAAAATACACGTGGTATCTCTGTGGTGATACGAGCATAGCGAGGGACCAGATGTTTGCACTCTAACAACCAACAAGTAAATGACCAAAACTCGTCGGTGCGCATCCGGCTTCGCGCAGAATTTCCGTTTGAAAACTAACAATTGAACTTTAGTTATCGGCCAATGGGAAGCCCAGAATCAAATACAGATGTGAATTCCCAAATGATCTGCTGCGATCCAAAAAGTCGAAATAAAAAAACCCATACAGAAAGCATGGCCAAACAGAAAGACAGACAGACAGACCAACCCACACAGATTGACTCGAGAGAGACGAGGGTAATTAGTATCTCCCTTGATCAACATCAAGCGACTTACTATGCTCGCCTCCCTTACCTATCATTTCCTTTTTCGCTGTCTCAAAACTACTTACTGACCTAAGGAGCGGATACATCAAAGACATTCCTTATTTACAACGCTCCCACATACATAGGTATTAATTCTTCTTTTTCAGCATTTTATTACCAAGAACATTTTAACGTCCGTTGGGCCCATATTTAAAGGATTACTGTAATTATAAAACCTTAATTGATATGTGTATATATAAAATGTTATTTCTCAACTGAATTTGCTTTTCTTGATTTATAATATCTTTATGACTTATAGTGGGCTATTTACAACGAGGCCAAATTCCGTTAATCTTCAACAATATACAACTACCCTTCAAAGAACGCCTACCCACTATGTCTACAACTACGTCTGAGCAATATTTTGGCGGTTTCTACCTAAATTATCATGACTAATTTGTATTCTATTGTTTTATTGTACGGATTATTTGGTGTATTTTAAGATGTATTACTTTATTACTTGTTATTAGTTGATAAATATTTTGTAGACGTGTTTTAATATTTATGTAGTTATTTGTGGACATGACAAAAGTTTGTTTAGGATTATTTTAAAAATGAGGGTATACGTCTAAGAAGACAGATAAAAATGGAATAACTGGAAGACTTAATAATAGCATATATATAGTTCAGGATCGGTGTTAAGTGTTTCGTGTCCCCCACTAATCTATGATACGCCCCCCCCACCACTCTAACGCACCCCAATTATATAAATTTTATTGTAAACTAATTATGTACAATATATATATATATATATTAGTCATCCACATACAAGCCTGTTTCGCTGTATCACCGCTCATCACATCCACTTTATATATATATATATATATATATATATATATATATATATATATATATATATATATTATGTTTTAGAACATGTACATTATTTTTTAATATATGTCCTCGACAATCATATGTTTGTTTCAACGTTGGGTACGTTTCTTCGGGAGGTAAAAGCAAAACTGAATTCGTCTGCTCCCTATATTTGGTTCATTGTTGTTGTGGGAGGTTGGTTGAGGTTATTGATAATGAAGGGAATGTGTCTTCTAGTTTTTTAGGTGTCTTGCTTAGCTAGCGCTTGATTTATTTGTGTCTGTTGTTACCAGACAAATTTTATTTATTCTCTTTCATTTAGTGGCGAGGCTGTTTTTCTTAGGGTTCCTTATATAGACGTGATAGGGGTGGGGTGTTTTTTCTTTATAATTTTGATTTTTTTAGTACGGCATATTTTGTATTTTATTTTTGTTTTTCATATTTTTTTTATTTTAGCGGGATCGGGGTGTTTATTCATGTATTATTGTATTTAGGCAAATTTGTTTCTAAAAAGTCTAAACTTGCATTCTTTCGGAAGTAAATGCAAATTTCTATTTTGTCAGCTTTTATAATGTTTCTAAATTTGTATATTTAATCTTAATATTGAATTTAAAAGATCGATTTTTTCCTTTTAATTTTTTTTATTCTTTTTTAATTTGGGAGCTATTTTTTTTAATTTGGGAGTTATTTTTTTCTTTTGGAATATTAAACTTTGTTGTAGACTTTCGTAATTTGATCTATTTAAGTGTGGATTGTTTTGTATTTAGGCGAGGTTATTCATAAAAAATAAAAAATTGTATTTTTTAGAGGGCAAATGTAAATTTGTATTTTATCAGTTTTTTATAATTTATCTAAATTTGTATATTTTTAAAGCTTGATTTTGAATTTAGTGGATCGATTTGTTTTCCTTTAATTTAGAAACCGATCTGTCTTATTATTTAACCAAAAAATGGAGAGAAGAGACTGATTAATACTTTTCCCAATGGTATTTATGCGCAAGTGAATGCAAGGAATTCAACTGGAATTCGAACTCGGCTCCCCGATTTGTCGTTCCGAGTCGATACCATTGCACCACAACGCACATCCAGATTACGGAATAAATAATATGTTGGTGTGATTCTGTTCTATACTATTACTATAGTTGGTACACTTTTCTTTTTTTTTTTCTTTTTATGAAAATAATACTACTTTTCTAGGTTACACGTCTACCTGCTCTATATGTGTACGATTTTGTATTACTGCTTGTAATATTTTCATCAGACGTACCGGTAATTACATCTTTCACACTGCCTGTGTATTTGATTTTGCCACTATTTTTATTTAAGGTATTAATTTATCGATTAATATTTGTGTATGCGCATCATTATTTAAATCTATTAGGTAATGCTTCGGCGAACGTTGTAAAACTTTATAAGGGCCTGAACAAGGTGCTTCCAAGAGTTTTCGTACCCGATCTACTCGAAACCATACTTTATCGCAAGTATACAAAACATTTGATATAAAACTTTTGATCGTGTAATATGATGTTTTCTGTCGTCATTTAACATGTCTAATTGCTACATAGATTGACATAAATCTTTTATTCTTATACAGGGGCAATTGACCTATGTCCGGCTTAATATCTAGGTTACCAGAAATATGAAAGAATACAAAAAAAGAGAAAGTATGTATGTGTTGAAAGAAAAAAAGGAGGGGGTTTCTCTGTAATTCTATTATTAAAGTGGAAAGTGTAAATTTCAATACGCTCTAACTACTGATATGACATCCTTGTTGTGTTGCTTCGTTTTGGTATAATCAGAAGATAATACAAACTTGAATTAATGATGTTTATTTTTGGTATAAAACTTTAGGTTTTTACATCAAGTTACAACCTAAAACTTTTGTGTGGATACAGGAGCAGACTAGCTAAATTCTCTTCACTGTGGGATGCTAGTAGTAAACGAGCCTCTCCCTTCTGGACTCTAGTGGTCAACTGCCTAGCGTCTTCCCCTTTTCAAACCTCCTACACAAAACTACTGTCATTAACTCTTCCTTTTTACTCCTACTCTTACTCCTACTCCTACTATTTCTCCTACTCCTACCAAAAGAAACGGTTCCTTATTTTGCCGCCCAATTTTGAATTCTTGGCGTCAGTGTGTCTATCTTTTTCTATTTTTAGAACACTCGCCATTTTATAAACCATAACAGAACGGAGTGTACTAATAATAATAGTACTCGTTATATTTCTTCCAGGAAACTTTTCGACCTGAACGAGATTTTGTATTTATCATGGGAGAATCTTCTTTTTTATTTCTTGTATTTATTTCTTGTTCTGAATCACTAAGCGTTTTGTTTTTATTCATCTTTTCTTCTACTTGTTTCTCTACTATTTGTTTTTGTACTTCTATATATGGTTTCAACCTGTCCACAGAAACTTGAGTATCCATATCATTATTTATCTTAACCAGAAAATATTTAGGCGTTCGCTGAAGGACTGTGTAGGGACCTGAATAGGGTGCCTCCAATGGTATTCGAACACGATCCACTCTAATCCAAACTTTATCACAAGTTTGAAGTTTTTCTGGGACATAAGATTTTGCGGACTTATTAACTCTTTTGGTGAAGTCTCTCACATCAATTTGTGACATGCACATCTCTTGTGAACTTTTGAGTTATAGCCTCCTCGCTTGTGCTATCTATTAGTAGCTGTGGTAGCAAACATTGTGTGCCTGTAACAGCATAAAAAGGAGAAAAATTAGAACTATTGGGCATACTACGAATCCCAAGAAGTACTATTGGAAGAGCTGAGAGCCAGGACTCTTTTCGCGCTATAATAGCAGTTTTAATGGTCCTGTGCATTCTCTCAATCAAACCATTACATTGAGGATGATAAGCTGTCGTACGTATATAAAAACCAATTATTTTTGCTACTTCACTAAACAACTCACTTTCAAATTGTCGGCCTCTGTCGGTTATAACATGCAGCGGGACACCCCAACGCGTGACCCACGTGTTTATAAAAGCCTCAGCTACACTAGCTGCAGTGATTACGCTGATGGGTTGTGCTTCTAGTTGTGCGGTCAATACATGTGAGGATATATCTATACGGGCTGATGTAACTGCTATTTGGGCTTTTTGCTAGTGGGAGTGGTCCTACTATATCTATGTGGACTGTGTGAAATTTAGCTGATGGTATTTCTAATGTCTATATAGGTGATTTTGTATGCTTGTAGACCTTTGCTTGTTGGCAGGCTGTGCATGATGCACAAAAGTCTTTGATTGATTTATCCATGTTTGGCCAGTAATATCTAGCTTTAATCATCTTAATGGATGATTTAATGCCAGAGTGATTTATGGAATGGATACTATAGAATATGGACTCACGCAATTTAGATAGAACAAAAGGTCTGGGGTAAGACGTTGATAAGTCACACCATATAAATTGGTTATCCCCAGGTATGGTGAATTTTTTAAGTCCTGAAAAGATTGAATTTCTGTATCAAATGCCTGTGCTTCTGCAAGTGCAGGTAAATCACACGCATCTATTTGTACAGCAAGAGTTGGTCGGGATTCTGACTACCTTTTAGATGTTCCATATCTGAAATAAATTTTGTCAGGATAGCTAATTGCCGTTGTTGTCTGTCTGATTTAGCAGGGTTTAAACTATAAAATGCACCACACAATGGCTTATGGTTAGTTAAATGTAGCACTTGGCGACCTTCTGTGAAGTGACGGAAGTGCAGTACTGACAAATAAGCTGCTAAAAGTTCGCGATCGAATCTAGAATATCTCCTTTGTGTTTGTGTTAATTTTTTAGAGAATAATCCGATCGGTATTGGATTTCCTTCCACCATTTGGTGCAATGCCGCACCGACAGCATAATTACTACTGTCAGTGACTAATTGATACTTTGTACAGTTAGGTTCAGGATGAGCTAATGAGGATGTATCATTAAGTTCCTTAATTACAGAATTGAAAGATTGTCGTTCAGATTCATCTAATGTGAACGAGCCTTTAGGGAATAACCTCATTCTCTCAGATAGGGGTAAGACTATCTCTGAAAATTTTGGTATTAATTTTCTATAAAATCCTACCATTCCAAGAAATCTGCGTAGCCCTTTTGCGTCATTAGGGTAAGGAAAAGATTTTAATTCTTCTATTTTACTAGTTGTAGGTTTAATGCCATCTACGCTAATATGAAAGCCTAAGAAATCTAGGGAAGTCACATTGAAAACAGATTTTGTGGCTGAAATTTTTAAATTGTGTTCATTTATGATATTAGAAACAGTTTCAATGTCTTTTTTATGAGAAATCTCATCATAGCTGAAAATTAAAATGTCATCAATATATATATAAACACAATCAATGTCTTCACAAATTTTGTCCATATACCGTTGAAATGTAGCTGACGAATGTTTTAATCCAAACGGCATATAATTATATTCATAAAGACCAAATGGGGTGGTGAGGGCAGTTTTTGCTACATCGTCTGGATGCATTTTAATTTGGTGGTAGGCTGAAATCAAATCGATTTTGGAGAATCGTCGTTTGTTCGCAAGTTTTGCTGAAAAAGAGTTTAAATTTGGTATAGGGTACCTGTCAGTCTTGGTTATGCTATTGAGAGAATGATAGTCTCCACAACATCTAAATCCTCAGCTTTGTTTAGATACTATATGTAGTGGGCTAGACCACTCGCTTTTAGAAAGGGAGATCACTCCGTCTTTTTGTAGGGTTTTAAATTCGCTACACGCGGCTTCCAGTTTTTCTACATTAAGTCGCCTGGGTTTTGCAAATACTGGCGTATGGCTTGCTGTGTTAATTCTGTGGTAGACACCGCAGTGTTTTTTGTTACTGTTCTTATGTGGTGTGATCAGGTTCGGATATTTTTCTTTAATCTTGTTCCGTATGAATGACGGGAGCTCCGTTTCATTTACGACTAGATTCACCGCTGATGCAGATATTTTTAAACTCTTTCTCTGGATTGTTGTAGGATCGTAAATGGTTTTGTTACTGCAGTCTACTATTAGACCAAACTTGTTGAGGAAATCCAATCCAAGGAGTGGGTTGGTGATATCAGCGATCACGAATGTCCAAGTAAAAGATCTCCTTAAGCTGGATATTCCAATTTCCAAACTCGCTTGTCCGTAGCATTTTCTTTTCTCCCCATTTGCAGTGAATAGTGATGTGGGTGTCGGTTTTAATGTAATACCATTTACTGCAGAACTTGGTAATATTGAGATACTTGCGCCAGTATCCACAATAAATTTTAATTTGGTAGCCCCTAATTTTACGGTAATTTCTAATAGCGGCGAACCTCGTGGGACTGAACTTGTTCGCTCTATATTAGTTTTCCGAATCACTTCCCGTAGGTGTTGCTGGTCGGGAACTAGGCAACATTTGTAGATTGTTCTTTTTGGGCCATTTACACCAAGGTTTACATGTTCTTGCTTCATTGGCGAAATAAATATGTGCTCTGCAAATTTTTGGCCGTTGGTTATTCCGATACGACCTGATATTTAGTGGCACTAAAATGTCTTGGCTGTATTTTCCTTTATAATTTGTTTGTGAGTTATTCTTAGTAGATAAGGGTCGCTGAACAACAAATGCCTTATCGTTATTCAATAATGGCATCAGTTCATCTGCTAGCCTGCCAAGTTGGGTATGGTTTAAATCTTTTTGCGAGGCTATTACTGGAGCTATTGTTGACGGTAATGCCTGCAGGAATTTGTGTCTCACAATGTCGTCGCTAATACCTATCCGTTTAGCTACGGATAGCATTTCGTGCAAATATGTCGACGGTGGTCCTGAAATAGTCGTAGCCGACATTAATTTTTCTAGAAGCTCCGGTTTTGTTTGTTCGTGAGCTTCTATCAGAGTCCGTTTTAATTCCTCGTAGTCTTGTGATGCGAGGTTAACATTTGGTAGTTTACCCACTTCTTCGGCTGGTAACGACGATATTATTGTATGAAACTTTGTTTTCGACGCTGTCACATTTCGCAAGTGAAACTGGGCTTCTAATATCGTAAACCATCCATTTACAGCAGTTTCCATGAATTCCAGTGCCTTGATATTGACTTGATGAGTCGTTTCCTCTCATGTCTACTCCATTTATCCTTTTATATGTGTGTATATATATATATATATATATATATATATATATATATATATATATATATATTGTATATGAGGTTGCTTTCTGTTCGTATGTCGTGGTCACCACTGTTGTGTTGCTTCGTTTTGGTATAATTAGAAGATAACACAAACTTGAATTAATGATGTTTATTTTTGGTATAAAACTTTAGGTTTTTACATCAAGTTACAACCTAAAACTTTTGTGTGGATACAGGAGCAGACTAGCTAAATTCTCTTCACTGTGGGATGCTAGTAGTAAACGAGCCTCTCCCTTCTGGACTCTAGTGGTCAACTGCCTAGCGTCTTCCCCTTTTCAAATCTCCTACACAAAACTACTACCTGTTATGTCGTGAGTAAGAATAAATAACTCAACAACAGGAATAGGTTAATTGTTGTATTCCGTGAAAATAGTATTTACAAAGGTTATTAGTATCCAATACAAGAATAAAGGTTAATCGTCTCAACCGTCGTAAGACGTAGTATTAGCAATGGGTACTTCCGGGTCGTCACCGGAAGTCTACGACTGACTTGTCGATCGGCTGCTCGGCACACTCTCCCTACGTAGATGCCGCCATTACTTTACATAGTAATGGAATAGTCCATTATAGCCGAATAGGCGCGGCCGTCCCAACACCCCCCTCCTAAGACTTTTGCTGTCAGTCATACTTTTTCCTTTTCGGATCCACTGTTAACTGGTGCGTCGCTTTCCTTTTTCTGGTGGATTTTCTACTATTTACTTCTTGCCCCTGAGGCATCTGTAGCTGAAATGTGTCATACAGATCTTCCACATTTTCGTCTCACCTTTGAGACGCGACAGTTGTTTCTTCCGAAAGTCTTTTCTTTATTTGATTCACATGCCTTTTATGTACAAATTTTGGCCCTTGAACCATATAAAGCATGTTTCCTACGCGTTCTTTTATTTTCCCTGGCATCCACGAAGCAGTATTATTTTTGTAATTCCTGAAATAAACTTTTTCATTTATCAAGAATCTTCTTTTTTGTGTGCTCACGCTGGGTGTATCCACTTTCTTCGTCGGGATTAATTTGTCGAAAACCGATCGCACCTTTCTCGCGAACATCAGTTCGGCCGGCGACAGTGCTGACGGCGCGGCTTTGTTCGGTGTAATTCTATACACTTGCAAAAATAACTGCAAAGCCTTTTTCGTGGGTGTCCCTGTTGCTTTTCTTAGTGCTCTTTTCAGGGTGTCCACGAACCTTTCCGCTAATCCGTTCGAACGTGGGCGATAAGGTGGATTTTTTATGTGTTCCACCTGAAACGTTTCGCAAAACTCTTTGAAATCCTTCGACGTGAATTGCGTTCCGTTATCGGTCACAATTGTGTCCACGACACCAAATCTCGCAAATAGCTCGTGTAGTCTGCTTACAGTGTTTTCCGTCGTGGGTCGCTTCATTTGAAAAACCTCAGGCCACTTGCTATAGCTATCTACTATTATTAAATAATATATTTTCCCAATCGGACCGGCAAAATCAATATGTACTCTTGACCATGGTCTGTCTGTTTTAGGCCAGGGTTTCTGTAATACCTGCGGCGATTTCGCCGCAAGAGCGCAACCTTCACATTTACCAACCATGGACGCGATGTCTGAGTCCATGCCCGGCCTGTATACGTAAGACCGCATCAGGCTCTTCATCCGGTTCACTCCTGGATGTCCCGTATGGAAGTCTTTTAGAATTCTTTTCTGTAATACGTTGGGTATCACTACTCTTTCACTATATAATAATACGTTGTCACAGATTGAGAATGTTTCTGAAATTCGCTGGTCCTTTTCCGTTTGCTTTGTTTTTACATCCTTGATGTATTCATCCTTTAATGCTTCCTTCTTGATGTCTGATAATGACACCGGTAATTCTCTGATAGTTTTCGTAAGCGTATTTTTTACTTCTACTTCAGATCTAAGTGCCGCTATTACCGTGTCCTCCAAAAGTTCGCTAGATTTTGGAATGAGCCTAGACAACCCATCTGCGTGCCTAATCTTGCCTGATGGTAGGTATTGTAAGTCGAAGTTGTAATTTAATAGTAAGGTACCCCATCTCAACAACCGGTTCGCAGTATACGTGGGGAGTCCTTTTTTGGAACCGTAAATGGTTAACAGCGGTTTCTGATCCGTCTGAAGTGTAAAATGTCTCCCATGAATATATTTATGGAATTTGGTAACCGCGAAAATTATTGCCAATGCTTCCTTTTCAATTTGCGAATAGCTACGTTCAGCCGGCAGTAGTGATCTGCTCGCATGTGCTATCGGCTTCATTTCTCCGTTCTTCCACCTATGTAAAATACATGCGCCAATCCCGTATGTGCTGGCGTCGCAAGCTATTACGATTTCTAACTTAGGATCGTAATGAGTCAAAAATAAATCTGATGTTAATTTATCTTTGATTTCTTCAAACGCTTGCTTGCATTCCTTTGACCAGCACCATACTTTGTCTTTTTTCAGTAATTCATTCAACGGCACACGCAACTTATGTAAATTCGGGATGAAATCTTGATAATAACTCACCAAACCCAAGAAGCTTTGTAGAGTTTTCACGTATTTTGGTTCCGGCATGTTCCGAATCGCATAAGAGCGATTAGGATCTGTTTTTTTAATATCTTTATTCACAATATGGCCTAGGTATTTGATTTCTTTTAACAAAAAATCACATTTACTCTCCTTGACTTTAAAACCATAATTGCGTATTCTCTTGAATACTTCACGCAGATGATCTTTGTGTTCCTCGACCGTTACACTTTTGATTAGAATATCATCGAGGTATGCAATAGCGAAGTCTAGTCCAGCTAACATATTGTCCATAGTCTTTTGGAAATCCGCTGGAGCCGTTTTTATTCCAAACGCCAACCGTTCGTATTTGTATAATCCCTTATGGGTATTTATACACAATAACTTAGAACTTTCATTTTCAACCGGGATTTGAAGATATGCCTCACTGAGGTAGATCTTTGTGAAAAACTTCCCGCCATTTAGCCTAGAAAATACTTCCTCTGGGCTCGGTAGAGGATAATGGTAGTCCTCAATGGCGTTATTCAACCCAGTAGAGAAATCAGCGCATATCCTGATACCCCCCGACTTCTTTTTCACATAAACTGCTGGCGCGGCCCAGTCACTATATTCGGTTTTTGACAATACGCCTAATTTCTCTAATCTCTCCAATTCAGCGTCAATTTTGCTGATAGCCGCATAAGGCGCATTTCTTTTCTTCTTGAATACAGGTGTCACGTCTTCTTTTAATTTAATTCTTGCAGCCGTTTTAGTACACCTGCCTAATCCTTCTGCAAATACTTCGGGGAAATCTTTCTTTAACTCCGCCTTCAATACTTTTATATCGTCAGTCGTGTCTTCTTTTATATTCTTGCAATAAGCACTTATGAGCAGATCCCACAAAATCAAACTCATTAATCCAATCTGTCCCAAACAAATTGTTTGTTCCATTCATGACGAACATTTTTAATTTTTTAGTTTGGTTATTAAAGTTGACATTGAGAATCAGTTCACCCTCGAATTTGATTTTCTTTCCTGTAACTGTTTTCGCAACTTTATTCGCCTTCCTCAAGATTGGTTTATTCAGCTTTCGCCACGTTTTTGTGTTTATTATACTTATGTCAGATCCACTATCGAGCTGCATTTTTACTGTCTGTTTGAGTATTTTTACCTTTAAAAATTTCCTAATACCGCGATTTTGCTCATCCGATCTTGCTATTTTTACTTGCGTTTTAGTTCTAAATCTACATTTGGCCTTTTTATGACCTTGCCTGTTACAGTTTCTGCAAGTTTTACGTCTAAACGGGCAGTCGCTATACCAGTGCCATTCGCCACAGCCATAACAAGCTTTTGGAGGGTTTTTTTTTTTTCAAATTTTGTCCCACCCACCATAGGCGAGTGATTCTTTTGTCTCGGAGACAGAGACCGAAAACGTGACTTCCGTTTTACTTTTTTAACGCTTGCTACTGCAGATTCCTGAATTTTCTTGGCGTCTTCCTTTATGCTTACGCATTTTTGACAAAAATCCGCCAACTTTTGGAGTGAGATATCCTGCTCGCTTTCCAGCTTTGTTAAAATTCTCCTCCTCATTTCACTGTCTTTCCCCGACACTAGGCCTTGCACAAAAATTAGGCATTTAAAATTATCTGCTGATAGTTCCGAAAGCCTAAAATCATCACAGTTTTTGTTGACAACCGAGGCGAACGTTGTATAGTCTTCGTCCTCGTTTTTTTTTTTTTTGTAAATTTAAGCACTTCCACCTTGGACTAAATAATTCCTTCAGCAGACCTACTGCTTCGTTAAATTCCAGGTCCCTTGTTTTTCTTGGTAGAATAAAATCTGTGAACTTATTGTGTTCATATGTCCCTAGTTTTCTTAGGAGCAGTCTAATCTTTTTTTCAGAAGACCAGGACTTGCAATCAATTTCATAGAAATCCTGGTACCGATGATAATACCTCTCGAACGTTTTATCCTCGTCCGGATAATATATAAAACTTTTGATGGTTGACCAGATAGTATTTTGCGAAAAAGTACTATCGTCCGAGTTTTTATTTTTTCCGAGAATTGCTTCCCGTAAGAGCTCTTGCATTTCTATGCTCTTTTTTGCATTTTCTTCCTGCAATTTTGTTGTTCTTCCTGAAATTTTTGTTGTTTTTTCTCACTATCCAACTGCATCTGTAACATTTTTTCTTGCAATTCCAATTGTTGTTTGCGGAATTTTTCTTCACTTTCTTTTTGCAATTCCAATTGTTGTTTGCGGAATTTTTCTTCGCTTTCTATTTGCTTTTCGTCGTTTCTTTCTTGTATTTCTATTTGTAGTTTACGAAATCTTTCTTCGCTTTCTCTTTGTTGTTGCATCTGATATTTTATCAGTTCCAACATGGAAGCTTGAAATTGTTCCATTTTTTTCCTTTTTCCAGAGAACAAAACTAAATTATATATTTCTCTCTTTTCACAGAGGGGAGGGTCACAAATTTCAACCCAAAAGTTTTGCTTACTAAAATCAGTCTTTCCTCTGAGTAACAACTCTTGTTACCACTGTTCTGCTGTGGCACAAGTTTGTATTTTTTTTCCGAGTACTTTCGATGTTTGAGTTCTTCTTCTACGTATGTTCGACAATCTTCTTCCACGTCTGTTCGACAATCTTCGTCGCCACTGTTATGTCGACAATCTTCGTCGCCACTGTTATGTCGTGAGTAAGAATAAATAACTCAACAACAGGAATAGGTTAATTGTTGTATTCCGTGAAAATAGTATTTACAAAGGTTATTAGTATCCAATACAAGAATAAAGGTTAATCGTCTCAACCGTTGTAAGACGTAGTATTAGCAATGGGTACTTCCGGGTCGTCACCGGAAGTCTACGACTGACTTGTCGATCGGCTGCTCGGCACACTCTCCCTACGTAGATGCCACCATTACTTTACATAGTAATGGAATAGTTCATTACAGCCGAACACTGTCCTTAACTCCTACTTGTTACTCCTATTTCTTACTCTTACTCCTACCAAAATAAACGGCTCCTTATTTTGCCGCCCAATTTTGAATTCTTGGCGTCAGTGTGTCTATCTTTTTCCATTTTTAGAACACTCGCCATTTTATAAACCATAACAACCTCTTCACCGTCAGTTTGGAAGAATGCTCCCGTGAAGAGGGTCTCGAACTAGTCTGCCCCTGCCTCACCCGTCAGAAATACGACTTTTGCGGGGAGGAGTAAATCTGCCTCTCCAATTAGACGCATCTCATCTCCTTCCCCTACACCCTCCTCTAGTCCAGAGAACCCCTTTTCCCAATCAGAAAACCCTCCCCCAAAACTCCTCAATCCTCCCCTAATGTAGATAAACATTCTCCCAAGCGGGGGAAAAAAAAAGAAAAAACATATTTTGATGTATGTAAAATAGACAAAGACCTTATAGAAAGGTATCTTTCTTCGAAGAGGGCCCTTCTTAAGCCTCTGTTAAAACTGTCCACGATCGACGCGAAGTCGGTTGAAAACCCAACTAATTTCCCTAAAGCCCCTGGTGAGATGACTTTGATTAGATGCACTGGAGGGAAACTCAGTCTGGAACTTTATACAGGGAGCTATAGAAGCTTATCCTAAGATAAAGATGGCCCAAATGGGCACTAACTATTTAAAAAGAATAGCAAATTTTTGTGCTGGGAGGGTCCCTGTCATCCTCCGCCCTTCATTGTATATGGCAGTAAAACTAACGTTCCCCACGGACGTCGGCGGTATTGTCCAAGACGGACGGATTACGTCCGATATTGGTACTGGCAACCTTGGACAATCCGTCGGGGTCCCTACTGCCATTGATTTCCGCTCTGTATGTGTCCAGGTGTAATTTTTGCTTTCTCTTTTCAGATCTAAAAGATGTCAATTAAGTTAGCCTTCGGTGTGGATGTCGCCGCGATCCAAGAGACTCACTTTGTTTGCAAGACCGATGCCTGTGTGCTGTCTAACGACTTTGTCGTCTATTCAACATATGGGAACCAGTTGGCCAGAGGAGTTACTTTGCTGGTTAAGCATACCTTGGACGTGAATGTGGATATTGTTCATGTTGGTGCCGAGGGCCGGTTGATAGTGGCTGATATTGCAATGAAAAGCAATACGTTTCGACTGAAACTGAGGAGCGCGTCTCGTTTTTTCGGCGGTTGGAGCACTTCATGGTGGATTCAACGCGATTCGTCTTAGTGGGGAGACAAGAATGCCATCCTGGACCCCAAGCTGGACAGAGGGTGGGGAGCTAGCGGGAAGGCACGTGATCGTAGCTTGGTCGATCTCATCGAGGATTTCGGTCTTGACGATAGATACCGGGTCGATCACAAGGGTGGGAAGATGTGGACGTGGGCGAATAGTTGGCCTTCTACCAAAGTAGCTAGCTACCTGGATAGAATGTTAGTTCGTGAAGCCGACATAGATCTGTTAGATTGTCCCACGTCCTACTAGTTAGGCTACTCGGACCACTTAACACGTAACAAACATACAAAATGTATATTTTATTATTCCACTCTTCTACACTAATCCACACATTCCAACCGACAACCAACCTTTTGAAATGAAAACCTTTTGATAATTGTTTTTTAAATCATATCACCCCGAGCAAGGCGGTAACGCCACTGATGTGCAGGGGGCTACATATGAGTGAAAAGATTGGAAAAGAGAAAGCCGGAAACCACATCCTAAACAGGGAACAAGGGATGAGCCTCTTCGCCTATTGAACAGGCGAAGGTGGAGTGTGAACCGGGCGATAGTTTAGTCTATCTACTCCAATTGAAAAAAAAAAGAGTGAGAAGATTGGAAAAGAGAAACAACCGGAAACCGCATCCTAAACAGGAAACAAGGGGTGAGCCTCTTCACCTGTTCATTGTTCCATTTACTGATGGAGTAGCAAGCTGGTGGCTATCTTGAATCCTATTGCTTTTCAAGATGGCAGCTATTTTTCATCAATAAGCTATTTTTCATTAAGCATTTTTCTGTGGAAAATAAGTTTTAAATTTGTTTCATTAAAAAATGTATACATTTTTTAATGAAACAAATTTAAAACTTATTTTCCACAGAAAAATGCTTATCTCTGAACTTTAAATCATCAAATTCATTTATTTAGGCTGTACATAGTTTCTAAAATTTCCAAAAACTTTGTAATTTATCATTTAGAATTATTTTTTGATGGGAAGAGGATATATAAATGGCTTTTTTAAAATTCTAAGTTCTGTTTTGACAGGGACTGTTTAATTATAGAAAACAATCTATCTTTTACAACCTTGAAAAGAAGCCTCTTCCTTTCTCTTTCTATACCTCTGAAAATCCAGCAACAATCTACTTTCCAACCTGTTGCATTTTTTGTTTTTTTTTGTTTTCATCTATCTAACTAATCGACCTTCTACCCTAATTACCTAAGATAATTAAAAAACAGTGAAGATGAGTTTTTCACCATCAAAAACATATACAAATTCCCTAAAAGGGATTAATATTGTGCTTGGTAAACAAAGGACAGCTAAGCAACCAATAGCCATAACAGTGAGTTCATTTACTAAGGCCACAAGCTTCAGAGAATACTCTGTGCTAATAAAATTAAACTGAAAAGTCAAGTCAATATTTTGATAGGTGACCATACATAGAAACAGCATCTAACTTAAGCTTTGCATGCTCTGTCACAAGGCTAGAAAGTAGGATTTGATGAAGAAGTGGTTACTGTGGGGGATTTGGTATTTGCTGGGTTGTATGTTGATTATTTCCCCCACAAATACAACACTCTATTTTGCAATCGCGCAAAGTGAAGGAATAAATTACAACGGACATTCAACAACAAACAATTTATTCTGTGACAAATAAAATGGTATGTAGAAACCAACAAAATACATGATTCTAAAATTGCCCTTTTGAGAAATATAAACTTGGCAAGAAGTTAATTTTTGTCCAAAAACGTGTACAAGTGTACATTGGCAGAGTCTGTAAATAAGCCTTTCCTACTTACATTTTGGTGCGTTACAGTTGGCGACAACGTGTCGCGTTGCTCAAAGAAAGTTTGTCGGCTTATTCTTTTTAAGGTCCTTGGAGCGAGGTCACGAACTTTTGGCATGGAAGAAATGACATGGCCGGCAAAGTATACGGTGTCATGCGGACTTAATGGCCTGCTGGGTGACTGCTTGATGACTGACTTTTTTTTCTAACTGTGTGTATTATATACATTAATAGGGGATCAACTAATCTTCCTAACATTAGGGTGTGAAAACATTTACTGACCAATCAGATTTATTATTTTACTATTTTGTTTTGGGGCCTAAATATTTTTGTGTAAATTTACTTCCAAGCCTATTTTTCTAGAATGTTCTTATTCTAAGTTTTTAGCTGATTGGTTGAGAAATATAAAAATGTAATCTAAATTCTACTGCTGTTTTGATCCAATTTTTCTAGAATGTTCTATTGTGTTTTTGTGTTGCCTATTTTAATAAAAAAAAATATCTATCCCATATTACCCATCTCTGGTTGCATGACTTTGAGGATCAAACAAGAATCGATGATAGCATCCCATCTCCCACAAGGTAAGACTTTATTCTGATGAAGATAAATTCTGCATAAAACTTGTAAGCTGTAGGGAGTTTGGTTATGTCTGACACAAGGCCGAATCAAAAGAAAAATTAACCCTAACGCTACACTACAGATGTAATTAGGATTTGTTGAATTTAATCTTACGCACTGAAAAATAATTTAACAGCTGTAAAAAATGAAAAAATTATTTGAAAAACATTTCAGTTCACACTCGAAAATGCGGAAAAGTGCATTCATTATTAAACTTTACATTTGTTTAATCTTTAAACGCATCGTTACTCAAAAAACAAAAAGATATCTTTTCTCATCAACAATCTGAAGAATTTGAAAATCGCGTTGAAAAATCGCAATAACTAATTAATTTCAAAAATAAATTAAATATTCATTGTAAATTTTTTTTTTTTTTTTTTTTTTTTACCACTGGCAAAAATATGAAAGAAAATATTGTTTTGCAACGGCCAAATCTCCACATTTTTTATTGAATTATTTTTGTACGGTTTCAGGACAAATTTTCAAGATTTTCCCAGATTATCTTGTAAAATTTAAAATATTTCTACTGAAATCTTCAGGGCTTTTTTTTTTTTTTTAGTTAACAATTAAAAATATTTGTCAACAGTGCAAAAAAATTTGGACGTCAGAATTCCCTACAAAAACTTTTCCCTCAATCTTTTCTAAAATGATCTAATCGATAGTATACAATTCATTAAAAAATAGGTGCTAAAAAAAGCTTCATTAAAAAAATTGGACAATTCCGTGACTTTTTTTTTGTAATTTAAAAAAATAGAGTGTAACGTTTTTTCTAGCTTTTATTTCGGAAAATAATTGTACGACTAAGAGAAATACTTACAAAATTGATACTCAAACTGGCAATTTCTAGATTTGTTGATGTTTAACAATAACATACTTTTAAACTTTTTTGTTAACATAACAATGTTTGAAAAAAGAGTTATCTAGCATCCCTGTTAGTGTTCATGTTTCTTTCTAATATTGACAAATTGACGTTGTTTTTTTCTGCGCTGTTATGATGAACGAACTTTTGATGTATTCAATTGTTAGGAATGTTGTGATTGTATTGAGATAAAATGTCGGAAAAAAACATTCACTATTATTTCCATTCATGCGTGATAAGTTTCTTGTCGGCAACACTTCATTTAATTAGAAACGTAAAGAAAAACAAAATAATTTTATTCCTGATAAGTTTTAAAAAAAGAGAAACTATTTTTTTGCCGTTTGCGGGAAATATTTTTAATTTTAATGTCCTAAATTGTTCCATATTCAAACAAAAAAATATTTATGTGCTTTGTAAAACGCACATGTGTTAAGCATATATTATAAATCCATAATAACAGAAAAGCAAAAGACTAGAGATAGACACTTCTTTCCTCCATAAGTACCAAAACCTTTTCCGTTAAAAAAAACCCTTCTTGAACTGAAGACGATTTAGAGCTCTTCTTTGTTAAAGTCTCGAAAATAAAATTTGAAGGCTTCTACACCAAATTACAATTATGAATGCCCCACCAACATTTGAAACTTTTCTTCTGTATGAAGGAGAGAAAAAGTAAGTGAATTTCTTAAATTTATTTTCCGGGTATTAAACTAAAACGTAATGTTCATTTTTCATTAAGTACTACATTTATTCTCCGAGGTATACGAGTTTATTTACTTTTTTTTTTTTAACATTCTAAGCGTTTTTAAATGGTGGTTTTAGTTTTTCTTTCAGTTGCGTTATTTGTACTGCAAACACAATTATTTATGCAATATCTTTTCCATGTAAAACTAATTTATATACCCACAGGAACACCTATTGCCATTGAAACTTCAAGTCGAGATCAATTAAAAATATATATTAAAAAACCTTTTTTGAAATGTTGAAGCCAGAGAGATGCATAAAACTAAAAGTAACTTTTACTTTTATGTTCATTGACAATGATTGAAGAAGAGTGATAATTCAACAGCTAATTTTACAAAATAACAGTTTTTCTTTTTAATCGTATCACCCCGAGCAAGGCGGTAACGCCACTCATGTGCAGGGGGCTACATAATAGTGAAAAGATTGGAAAAGAGAAAGTCGGAAACCACATCCTAAACAGGGAACAAGGGATGAGCCTCTTAACCTGTTCAATAGACGTGGGTGGAGTGTGAACCGGGCGATAGTTTAGTCTATCTACTCCAATTTTTAGTCTATCTCTACTCCAATTAAGTTGTTACTTTTAGTGAGCCTGGCATCATCCATAAGATGATTGGAAATGTGATTTTTTTTTTTCATTGTTGATGATATCCAACATTTACATCTTTTTTTTTTAATTTTATATCCCACTACTTGCTTAAAAACCTCACTTGATATCAAGTCATTTAGAGTTGATATTATAATTATTTGCAAATTTTCATTATTAAAATATCAGAATGGCTTACCGAATTGAGTGCAAACAGATCAAGAAGAAAAGGCAGCTGGAGGTGATAACACAGTTAATGTTTTAGCTCAGGTCTATTCAGTGCCAAGAAAGAGTAACTTTGATACTTGTTAAAAAAATTACAAGCATTGCAATATTTGAAAAAGAAAGAAAAAGTAATATTAAAGAATTTTCTATGGCAATGTGCCTAGCCTGGAAAATTATCAGTATATATTGTCATAAATAGTAGTGAAAAGAGATTCAATTTTTCAAGAGCCTTCAAAAAGGTTTAAAAACAAAATAAGAAACATAACTCCTTTATTTTCATGGTATAGATACTGTGCCAACAATCCTCAGTTTATAAAAAGCACTACAAAAATCATCTCAATAGTTTAACAAAGTGTAAATAATAGCAAGTAGCAATAAGCTGGTTAAACAGTGCCCCCATTTGCACATTAATGAGATACCTTATTTTAAGAAAAAAATCTATACTTATTTCTCATAAAAAAAATATTTCAAGCACTTTCAAAGTCAGAATTAAATCAGTATTTTAAAATTCTGTTAAAGTTGAAAAAAGTAGGAATAATTATTTTTGTACACTATAAGTTTACAATAAATTGAAGTAAAAAGTTGATAAGCAAACCAACCTTTTACTATTTTAATGTAGAATTTTAAAAAAAATCTTATTTTTAATTATCTTCAGAATTCTTTTCAGACAATTTCTTATTCCTTCTTTGCATATGAAATACACATCTGTATAGCATTTAGATTAAATCATGACAAAGTTTTGTAGGGATAAAGGAGAGAATGAAAAAAATCAGTAGGTGAGATAAGAGTAGAGGCATGACATAACGGATAGTCCTAATTGTTAATTTCCATGGGTATAGCTAGTACCTGTAGACTAAGTGTGTATGTGTGATTGCTGTTTTAAAATTATTGTATTGAGCTAATCTATATTTGCTCTTCTAGTTAATTAAAATGTTCTATGAAATAATTTATTGTTTTAGTTTATTGATATGTTTGTTTAATAGAGGAATAATTTTTCTTTCAGGATCTTAATAGAGAAAGACACAAAAGTACCCAATGCTGCCATTTTTACAGTAAATAAAGAAGATCATACTTTGGGTAACTTGATAACAACGTAAGTAACAGTGTATATTCAGGTTTCCATTTCTTATTTACTTAATCATAGTTAAAGAATGCACATACTTAGATAGCCTAGTTCATACAAGATGATGTATCTTATACATCAACTTTAGTTATAGGAAAACTCGACTGTTAGCATTAAACAAATCTAAATATATTTAATGTAATAAAACTAATGTTTAAAATTTGTTCCATTTCAATTTCATTGAATTCTTGGACTGAAAATTGAAAAGAATCTCTTAAAAATTCCAAATCTTTGTAAGCTTAATGAACAAATATTTGTCCATCTCACTCTGCTTCATCGATGTCAAAAAAACTTCATCATAATCATTTAAATTAAGATATATTTAACATGAACAAAATTCAATAATAAAATGGTTTTATTTTATTTATTTTTAAAACAATTTTTCTTATGTTGGCAGCCAGTTGCTCAAAGATCCTCGAATTCTTTTTGCTGGGTACAAAATTCCACATCCTTTGGAACACAAATTTGTTTTAAGGATACAAACAACACCTGACTATACACCACAAGAGGCTTTTACAAGCGCAATTACGGATTTAATGAGCGAAATATCTCTGCTTGAAGAAAGATTTCAAGTATGTCTTATTTTAAAAAATAAATTTACAAATGTTTTTTTATTAAATCACTAATTTTCAAAAGATTTCTTTTTAATAATAATTACCAATATAATTTTAAGGTTCCTATTTTGGTCTGCTCTCTGCTGATTGTAAGTATTTTATGATAAATTTTGTTGGAATTAAACCAACACTGCACAAAATATTTCATATGAGGCATTAACACAAATTGCAGCAGATGGTTGCATAAGTTGTGTTGGCAAGTAAAAATGTCAGTGTTTTTTGTTTTTTTTGTTGTTAGACTGGTTTTGCTTTTAATTCTTAATGTCCTAATAGTCCTAATTGTGTCTAGTAAAAAAAAAAAAAGCTCAAAATATTATTTTTATATTAAATATAAAAGGAATGTAACTATTATAGTATTAATGCTGAAGCTGTTACAAGTATAAAAAGTCTAAGCTTAAAAACATCTATTTTTTAATTGTCATTCTGAGTGGTTAGAACTAGTGAAAATTCTGTAAAGCTACAGATTTTACTTTATTTTAAAAGGCTTTAAAAACATTTTTTTTATCAAATTAAATAACTTCTTTAGTAAATACAGTTGCACCAAATACGTGTGAATGCCATGTGTTGCGTGTTCAAATATAAACAATTAAAGAAGCAACAAAAACTTAGATTTCTACTTTAGACCATTTATTCTTTTATTATATAAACTGTAGGGAAACAAAGTTCTCAATGTTTTTTGGATATGTTTGTCTTCTTTTTTGGGATCCAGAAATAAGTTAATGATAAGCTTCATTATAATGGTCAAGCTCAAGTTAGCTTTGTACTGAGTTGGACTGGCTAAAGTAAAATTTGTATTTATTTCATTGTTGGGGGTTTGGCAAAAGACATCTGAACACTGTGTGTTGGAAAGTTTTTCTTTTCTTTTTTTATCAAATTCAACCCAAGCAAGGTACTAAAGCCACTAAGACATGAGATTACTGGGTGTGGAAGAATTAGAAACGGAAACATTACTAAGGAGTAAGAATGAAAACGAGTAATCTGGAAGACAGTAGATAGTAATTGACATTGCATTTAAATTTTTTTAAGATTAAAGTTGGCTGGAAATCATGACGCTGGAAGGAAGTTCCACAAGCAGGAAAAGAAACTGTTAGCATAGAATTTACAATTATATCTTGCAAATTCAATTGTAAATTGATGAGATCTTAATGCCAGTCTAGTACTGCATCTAAATTTGAAAAGTTTAGGTACCATAGTTATAAGCTCATCCGAACAATTAGCATGAAAGCATTTATAGAAAAGACACAGGGAGGCAACCTTACAGTGGTGGGAAAATGACTGAAGATAAGGTGTCAGATCAAGACCAATATTGTTGCTGATTTTTTTTTTTATTTTATAAAGGAGCTCAAGATAAATAGCAGGGGCAATGGACCATATGTGGCAGCAATATTCTGAGCATGGACAAATAGTAGACTTATAGATATGTGAAATAGATTCTAGAGAGAAAAATTGTCTTGCACAACCCTTTGAACCAATTTTCTTAGCAGCTGACCTAGCAATAGATTCATATAGTCTTTCCATTTCATGTCATTTGAGAATGTTACCTTGAGAAGGTGCAACAAGTCAATTTCTTAGCGGTTAGCATCTGCCTTGCTGATGGAAGACAAAGAGGGTGCTCGGATGATTAATAGGGTTCAGTTTTGGAGGTGTTAAAATTAACAAGCCATCTTGTTAACAACAGACTGAGCATTGTTTTGGATATCAGCTGATCAGACTTAATATTGAGACAGGAGTAAATGGTTGTTTCATTAGCATAGCTACCAAGTTGAGAGCTGATGCCATAAGGAAGACTATTAATGAAAATTTAAAACCAAATAGGACTAATGATGGAGCCCTGGAAGATACTGTAAATTTTTAACTTGTAAAGAAAACCTGTATGCTAAACCCAGTGAAAAGCTTTTGAGATATTCAAAGCTAAAAGGAATAGAAGGATAATAGACTAATAGCTGGAAGGGTTGGACAGTTAACTCAAGTTCTTAAAAACTGGAACAACAGATTATGACTTCCAGCAGGCAGAAAGCAAAATGCAGTGAGACATTTATTATACAGTTTAGAAAGAAGAGGAGCCAGTTTGGGAACATACTTTTTAATAACTATTACAGGAAACCATCAGGTCCACTTGCTTTGTGGGGATACAGGTTAGAAATGGTAGCAGGAACCATGGGATGCATATGACTCAATAGGGACTCAGTTTTAAGAGAGAAGATAGGAATGGATACTCCAAATGAGTCAGGAGTAAAGTTTAAGGAGAATTTACAGTTGAAACATTATTTCAGCGAATGTTAACATCTCATTGATTGAAGAGAGGAGGAAGAGTGATTTCAGTTATTTTATAGACTATTACAGAGCTGCCAGTAATCATGAGAGCCAAAGCTGTTAAATGCAATATGGTGCCTCATTCTCACAGCAAAGAAAGACTTAGCTTCTTTGGGAACTCATTTACATTTATGATGAGTAACAACGAATAGGTATCTGTTGTGATGGGAGAGCTGTCGTGATAGTATAACTGAAAATAGTGGTTTTTGTCAGCTAAAATGGCAGAGCATGTTGTGAACTATGGAGAAAATTGTATGGAAGAATGACCAAGAGTACTTCATTGGAAGTTCTGCAAAGCATGTGCAAACAGTATGCATTGGAAAGTGGAATGAGAGTTCAATCGTCCGGAGAAAAAGGATGTTCACAGCAGGGACATCTTCACCCACGTCTTGCTATGTCTTGGAGCAAGGGGGAGAAAAGACAGAAAGGAAGGAAATGCTTGTTTTTATATAGATCTTGAACAGTATCACCTAATTGGTGTTCCTTTATTACTAGCATCATGGAAAAATCTATTTCTTTTTCTTTTTATTCATTACTATTATTTTATTTATTGATTTTATTTAATTTTCCCATAGATGACCTAATGTATCAAATTCTAACATTCTTGTTTTTCCTTTTGCATCTGTTGAAATCCTTTAATTCTTATACTGGAAATGAAAAGGTACACTATTCATGAAATGAGCTGCCAATAATAGCAATCCTGAGAAAAGCTAGTTCCTTGCAAATGAACAGAAGAACAATAGGTTGGACCCACGGTGATGCACAATCACTTTGTCTACTGAGGGTTGTGAGCAATGAAGGCCATGTTATTTCACCCTGATTCTCTCAAAGTTAATAACACTACTTTCATTGGGGTGTTAATCATGGTGGTAAAACTCTGGAATGAGGAAGGTAGCTATATAAGTTCTAAGGAAACTCTGCTCTTTTTCATATTAATTTGGAATGGCTGGGCCAAGAATTTTCATAATCCCATTATATGCACTCCCTATTTTTCAGATTTAAATCTCATGGACTCCTCTGTCTGGGGTATCATTGAAAGGGAGGTCAACTAGTGATCCCACAATACTAAAGAATCATTGAAAGTTGTCATCATACACATTATGGCCAATGTAAATAAAAAATCACCTGATCTAGACATGTAATTCTCAAATCTGAGAGCAATTTTACTGGAATTTTTATTCAGTGAACTTTCCTTTATCCAAACATGGCTCAACTGTATTCTCTATAATTACAATAATGTCAAGTTTTTTATTTCTCAGCAATTGAATATTTTAAAAAGTATGCATATATATTTGTGTGTGTGGTGGTGGGGGGTTCAGTCAGTGTTTTTTGTTGGGGAAATAATGATTGTTCAGGGCTTTTTTCATCATGGTATGCTCTTTTTTAGTGAAAAAATAGAGATACTTACTAAACACTATAAATCTATTCATGTTGAATAATAGCAATGGTAAAATCATCCATGGTGTGCAATAGGTAAACTGATGCCATTTTATATTTTTAATTTTGCATATGCACATTGTTTGTTTTTGATTTTGTTAACTGCATATAAGGTGATTTGGGCACCGTCTGCGAGAAAAGAGCACCATGACACAATTCACTCTGCCAGAAATTTGGAAACAGCATGTTGTACTGCTTGGTATTTGTGCTGGAAGCTCCAATACAAACATTTTAGAGTGTTTTGGTGTTTGGGTGATAATGCAGAGGATTCGGAAAGAGTTAGATGTGTCTAATGGTGATTATAAATGTACAGCAGCTTACAAAATTCACTCTGATCGTTCTGATCAGAAAAGAACTCCTGAATTTGTTGATGAGGGCCTCAGACTTGACACTGAGGCCTACATTAAGTGCCTTGCAGAATTAGTGCTGCCCCTGGTCAGGAGGGTGTCTGCTGGTAAACACTATGTCTGGTTACAAAACTCTGCACCATGCTACACAAGCAGGAGAACCCAGTCATGGCTGTCAGACAATTTTTGGAACAACATCACTTCTTACATTTGGCCATCTACCTTCCCAGACTGCAATCCCCTTGATTATTATGTGTGGGGCACAGTTGAATGGGAGACCAACAAAACTCTTTGTGACACCAAAGATGAATTGAAGACGAGAATTATGCTAGCATTCACCATCTTAAACAAAGGGACCATCCAGAAGAGTTGCAGAAGACTCCAGAGTTGTCTGAAGGCTGTGGTTGAAGCCAGTGGCAATTTTATTGAATAAATTTACTCTTAAGTATTTCAAGACATGTTTTTGTAATTTTGATGAATATATCTGCTATTTTTTATTTTTTGCATAATTCAGACACCAGTCTATTGTGCCCTGTATATGAAAAATTCTTACAAAAACAGTAATAAGACTTTTTTGTTTTTAGTGTAAAGTCTACATTTCTATTAAATTGATTTTTCTTTACAGCATAGTCTTTTATTCACATTTTTCTTTACAGTTGATAGTATATGATTCTTGACAGTTGATAGTACCTTATTAAAAAAATTCTTTTGCAGGAAGCAGTACGTGAAAAGCATGAAGCGGAATGAATTGGATGGAGTTTCTTTTTTTGCTTTTATCAACCATTTTTCATCTATTTTATGTACAGGAGAAAATAAATTGACGTTTTTAAAAACAATTTTAGTTTTTGTATTTACTTGTTTTATAGTGTCACTACTAAAGTAAGTGGAAGTCAGATTGGGTGACCATCTTGCATAAAGAGGGTTGAGGGACATCGACGCACATATCCTTATACACTGCAAAAGACTGGAAAATCAACAGCACCAGAGAATGCCACTTACTATGACCTTTTGTGGGGCTGCAGCTATCAATTCTCTTACCTGTAATCGGTACTTTGTCTGGTCTCAACAACTTGCAAATTGTTAAATTATTTAGGCTGTGTCCATGGATTTGTGGTGTGACATAAAGGCTACTTTGACCTTGTGTTTTTTTGTTTTTTTTTGGTGACTGAAATAAAATATCTTTGAATTTCTGTGCAAAATCTATAATGGCCCCAACACCTGCTTAGCATTCAACAATTTTTTGTATATTATAAGGATGTAGGTAACTTTTGTAGAAAGATGACTGACCTTCACTACACTAAATTGTTAAACATAGACTCTTCCATTCACTATGAGAGGAATGTCAGCTTATAGAACCAGAAGTCGCAAAGTGTGTTGCTTTTTCATACACCTTGCTGCACTAATTTGCTATTATTATTTGTCTATACTTCTGAGATGAAGTAGTATTTACATTATTTACAATGTTTGAACTGTTGTCCTCATCTTTATTGCCATGTTTACATTTCAGCTGTTGTACACACTAGCCTTCTTCAGGTGCAAGGAATTTTGAATTGAATCCTTTATTTCGCTCACTGCTGTATATAATTCTCATTCCATGTGTGATGCCACTTCCACTTGCCATGTAGTTATCTCCCTTGAACTCAACTCTTCAAGTTGTAATCAGGTAATGAACTAACAACTTTTTGGGTCAAATCACTGAAACTAACCAACGCCAATATCCACTGATCCACACATGTGTTCTTGAGGATGCTGCCTTGCTATTGTCTCTCTTCCTATGAGCGTGACAGGAAAGAAATATAAACATACACACTAACACACAATGATCTTTATTGTAAAAAAAAATAATCCATGAGATTAACAATTTCTTCACTAATCGTTTGTTCCAGTGTTTCCTTAGATTATACTATATAACTACAAGCATTATGACAGAAACTGGTTAGAAAAGAAAACTTTGCTGAAGCATTTAATTTATTAAGTCAATATAATGCTGCAAGGTATTGTGATAATTCATGGGATCTGTGAATTTTCTATCTTATTAACTCCACATCTTTTCCTTAATTGAACAATTTGCCTTTACCCTCAAATTGATGTACAACTGATTTCTTGCAGTTAATCTCAATATTCATTCTTTGAAAACCAAATAGTGATGAGTACCCAAAAACCCAGAACATGGCTTTTTCTATAATTCAACATAGAATTAGTTGAAGAGTGAATCATGAACAACTTCATGTAGTTTAATCAACTTGGATTTTTATCATTAAAATCATTAATCATATCAACCCTAAGCTAAGTGAACTGGAGGCAGTACTGAGTGAATTTTTTGTTAGAAGGATTGAGTAAATCCATTACAAGTTAAACCAACATTCAATCCTTGGTTTTGTTCACTTGTGGTTTCTAATTAAGAGTCTTAATTGGTTCTTTCTCTCATTAATTTTTCTTCATTCTTATCCTTCTTTATAATTTTTCTCCTGTTTTAATCCATTTTAATGATACAAGCCTCTGCATTTTCATGTACAAATGGATATTTCATCTAGTTATACTACACCAATACACTAACACTAAATTCTTCCCCATTATCTATCAATCTCTCTCTCTCTCTCCATATATATAAGGAAGTGAAAGAACAGGTAGATTAAAACCCACTGTTCATGAATTTACTTTTATAGAGTGCTTAATACAAAGTAGAGCTAAATATTGTAATTTTGTTATTACAATGGTTTATAAAAAAGCATTATATTACTATACAAAAATTTTCATCTTTAAGAACAAAATTTCTTCAGGTGATATTTTAAAATAAATGGTGAAAATGATTTAGAAAATATAAGATGAATTCATAGTTATTTAGAAAATTAAGGAGTGGTAGTTGGAGGATATGCTTGTAGGTGTATCAATATTGTTCAATCAAGAATGTGAATTAGGTTGAACTATGAAGTTCAAGATTTTGGTTGTGAAAAGAAATGAATAGGCTGATGTCAAGGCATGACACTTTTTAATTTGGTCTGGGTAAGATACATAGTAAGACCATACCTTATTTAAATGGGTAGACAATAATTTTTAACTGCAGTTTGGATTTTAGGGTTTTTTTTTTTTAATTTGATTTTTGTACTACCTCATGAGTTGGATCTACTAAGAACACTTTTAAGCAGTGTTGGTATTTGCATTTAACGTCCTTCAAAAATAACACATACTGAAACCAAACTTCCCTTTCTGCATATTTTTGGAAGTTAAAAAATACAAAACCCCTAAAGTAAAACAGAAAATTCTGAAAAAAAGAATCTGTAAGTCATTCTATGACATTTGCCCTCTGTGCCTGAATGAAAAGCTGCAGATTTTTAAGTTCCTTAAAAATAAAGAACTACTGAATCATAGATGAATTGACAGTTTTATGTAAACATCAAAAATATCTTTCTCTAAAATTTAATTAATTACAACTGTTCATTTAATACTTATGCTCCACTATAACTTAAAAATTAAAAATTATTTTACTAAAATAAATGACCCACAAATACTTATTTGGTTTTCTTAACTCCAATATACCTAAGTATACCATAATTATTTAATTCTAATTCTAACCTAAACAATCCAGCTTCTTTAACTCATAAGATAGTACAAAATCAAAAGAAATGCGCCTATATAGTAGAATATAATTACAACTGCTGAAATAGAATCTGAATTTATAACTAATTATGTATAGAGTTTTCTTCTTTCTTTCTTTCTTTCTCTCTCTCTCTCTCTCTCTCTCTCTATATATATATATATATATATATAAATTTTTTTTTATTTGTTTTTCGTTTTTCCATTTGATTTTTGTATAGAATTCTGTTTTTGTTTCATTATAATACTTAGTGAGAAAATGTAACAATATAAACATTAAAATAAAAGGAAAATGAAACAATTTACTAGCTGGACTATCCTATCCTCCCATTGGATAAGCTACTCTAGTTTGATAGGGTTTTGTACCTCATACTTCAGCTCTTAATCTAATTAGGTGATTTTCTGGAACAACCTTTCTAAAGAATCCTAAACAAGAATTAAATAAGAGGTGAGCATAAATAAAATCCAAAATTATTTGAATATTCATTATTTTTCTTTCCATATTAGGGATATAAGAAAAATAACTTTGTAAAAATTTTAAGTACAATGGAAAAGTTTCTATATTGGAATATAAGGCCAATGACAACAGTGTTGTCTCTTTTTGGATTCTAATGACCTTAAATAACCTCAGAGTGAAAGCAACCAGTTTAATCTATTTTATGGTCTCAAGTATCACTCATTTTTATCACCTCTTTGGTGTTCTCATGAATACAGGGGCTCGGCAATATTTTTTGGACACTGAAAAAAGTACTTCAAGGTGGTTACTAGTGCCAAAATCTTTTGAGATTGTAAGTATGTAGTTGAGGAGTGAAAATCCACTACTAGTGTAATCATTTTTTTTAGTTTGGCTTTGATAATTTTAGTTTTTTGTGATTTTTGCAAAAACTTGCGCGACACTATTTTTCGGACATGACAAAAAATCCTATTTTATTAAGAGCTAAGTTCATGTATATGTTGCTGTATGCAAATTTTCTGCTTGTACACTTAGCTGTCATCATTAGAATCAATTATCTGTTCTATTTTACTGGCAAAACAATTAAGTTTAATGAGGTAAAATGCATTCAAAAGAAGTCGTTTGTTTGGCACGGAAGAAGCGGGATGATGGCCTCAGCATCAGAAGGATCACCATGGATTTGAAGCTGTCGAAATCAACGGTCGAATACATGCTGAAGACAAACTCTGAGCGGAAAAAGAAGAGAGGACGGAAAAGATCAATTGGCAAGAGGACTGAAAGGAGAATGAAGAGGACTGTGACACGGCTTTTGACATCTGGAGAAAAAGTTACAGCAAGAAAAGTGAAGAAATGTGAATTGGATGTAAACGTCCGAAGAGTACAAAGAACGCTGCATAGGATTGGTTTGAAGTCTGCAAAGGCTAAGAAAAAAATTACACTAACAAAGAAACACAAAGGAGAAAGACTGGAGTGTGCTAAAAGGTGGTTAACAAAGCACGTTGACTTTAAGAAGGTTATATTTACTGATGAGAAGCGTTTCAAGTTTGATGGGCCTGGTGGATGGTGTACTTGGTCGAGAAGGGGTGAGCCTGCTGTACTGAACAAACGACAGATGGGAGGAGGAGGAGTTATAGTTTGGGGTATGATCTTTGCTAATGGAAATATATGGTTGGAGTGGCTGAAAGGACGACAGAACAGCAAAAGCTACAAACAGTTGCTGGACGAGAAAGCCCTACCAAGGATAAGAAGAGAGATAGGGAATGATTTTGTTCTACAGCAAGACAATTGCAGCATCCATGTGTCAAAACTCATGAAAGAATGGATGGCTAAAGTGAATATGACTACTTTGGAATGGCCTGCAAAAAGCCCAGATCTAAATTTAATAGAAAATGTTTGGGAAATGCTTGCGCAACTTGTCTATGATGGACCTGAAATAACGAAAGAGGCTCAACTATGGGAACGGATACTAGATGCCAAAAAATAACTAATAGAAACACGTAGAGATGTTATTGTGCATATGTTTGATCATTATGAAGAGAGATTGATAAAAGTTATTGAGAAGAAAGGTGATATTACAGACTATTAACAGTTTTTCAACGATGTCCGAAAAATAATGTCGCGTGTGTTTTGTAAAAAATGATGAAAAATAAATATTTTTCCTTACCTAATCGATTTTCTTCCATTTTTATTACAGGTATTGTCTTTATGTTTATGCTATTCTATTGAAGGAATTTCGCCACTCCATGGTACTCTGAAAGTCGAATACTAAAGTGTCCAAAAAATATTGTCGGGCCCCTGTAGAATGGTCTGAGGATCAAGATAACTATAAAAATAAAGATTAACAGCAGATTGATTTCAGAGTGTCATGAACGTTTGTTGTTATAACATTCTTTGTGAACTGTACGTACATTTCGAACTTTTTGTTAATACTGTCTCTGATTAATTGTTGTTTGTGTTACTTGGAACTGTTTTTGTGTGTTTAATTTTGTTGATTGAGGGGAGACGAAAAGCCATTATGGCAGAGTCTCCCCAGCCATCTACTGTATTGGCTGCACCGACGGTTACACCTTTGCCGTCAGTGTGGAACAAGACCCCAGCTAAAAAGGACCCCAGTTATTATGATTAATATGCATGAAAAATACAAAGACTATATCAATGGAAACAAGCTTTTAGCCATTCCACAAGTGGTTAATGTCATTTCTCCCTGCTGACATTAAAACCAGGAATTATATTGGTGTCAGCAAGGAGAGCATGGAGGAGGCTTTCAAAAGCCTCAACATTATACCAAAGATACTAGCAAGATGGTCCAAGGCAATACTGCTAGGATTGGAGGAGGAAGCGAAAGTGTTAGCAGGAAGCACCATGTTGACAAAAAATGTCAGGCTCTAAACAGAGTATATGGGAACCCACTAAACCAGAACTGTTGTACATGGAGTACCAATAGAGATCTCCTGTGACCATGTAGGGGGTCATTTTGCACAGTATGGCATGGTGGAAGAAGTCTCTCGAGTGGCGAGTCAGGTGGGTGTTCATACAGAGGATATTTGCCTGCCCATAACCCTGGACCGTCCCAATTTTCTTAAAGTCCCTGACATCTTGAAAAGAAACTGTTCATTATAGTAGAGGGCTGAAAATCACATTGCTGGACTTCTGCAGCTGGGCACTTATCAAAAATCTGCCCCAGAAAAAATTAAGTGGTGGAACAAGTGCCACCAGTAACACTGGTAGCACCGCCAGTGCAAAGATCTAAGGAAGAACTGGCAGAAAAATCTGGCCGGAGGTTGTGAGGACAGGAAAAAAGCTTGCCTCACCTCCCCCTCAGCAAGACGTCTCTACAAGAAAGGAGTCATCTCCTGCAAAGAAGACATCATCCCAACAGCAGAAGGAAGTTCGGCAACAGCCCAAAAAATCAGCAGAAAAACCAGTAAAAGAAATGGGATGTGAGGAAATTTCTCCACTTCATTTGTCGGCTTTAAAAAGAGGGAGGGAGAAAGACGAAATAGAAACTAAAAGTCAGAAAAGAGAATTGAAATCAGATTGAAGCTGGGCGGAATGGGTCCTGGTTGCCGCCAAGACCCAATCTGCTCCTGCATTGCCTGTTAATGCTCAAACATTGAAAGGAAGGAGTCAATCTTCTTCCTCTGTAATTTACAATTTAGATCAGTCCAAGGCATTTGATAGGGTTGACCATCCGTATCTGGCTGCTGTCCTGAATGCCGCCGGATTGAAACACATTTTCTGCAAGTGGATCAACCTGCAGTATCACTACCCTACTGCTGTGGTACAGGTTAACAGAAAACAGTCAAGCACTTTTGCGCTGTCTCAGTCGGTTCATAAGAGTTGCCCACTGTCAACCCTACTTTATGTTTTTGCATTGGAGTCCCTCCTTCGCCGACTGAACAACAGGGCATGTAGTTCGGCCCTACATGGAATTGCTGTCCCTGGTGGGGCTTGAGCCAGGGTTTCTGCATATGCTGATGACATATCCATTTTCGTATCATCCCAGGATGACATTGAGGTGGTATAGAGGGTACTTATGCTATTCGACAAGGTGATGGCAAGCCAAAATTAATTGCAACAAGTCTTCCGGTTTGCGGTTAGGTGCCTGGAAGGTAGTCGCTCTTCTGGGGCCCTTCAGTTGAACTGACAGATTGGTCCACATTCTTGGAGTGTGGTTCAGGCCAGATCTACAGCTGGAGAAGTATTGGTTCAGACTTAGCTTCTATGGTGGTTGTCTGTGAAGGGGAGGACTGAGGCGTGTGTTACATACGTTTTCCCATTGTCCTTTACCGGTTGTCAGTACTACCATTCTGTGATGACCATCTGAAGACAATTGAGCACTTGTTGTCTACTCTCTTGTGGGGTTGATGCAAGCATCTGGTCAACAGAGAAGTCTGCTCCAAACGTCCATGTCAGTGGGGGCTGGGAATGCCACATGCCTCTAGATTGACTTTCCTATGCCGTGCATTGACAGAATTCAATTTTGGTGGGGAATGTTAGGGATACCTTCTCTAGCTTTGCTATCACTCCTCCCATGTCGAGGGTTGAGTGCCAACTTAGGCCCCGAAATCAATTGAAATTCTTAATCAAGTGTTAAAGGGCCTTGTGGGTCATTCTCAGTTCACTGACCTTTCTCAGCCTCGGAGGCACTTGTATCATGTGTTAGTGGAAGAGGTCATGACAAATGACCCTCTACTTGATCGGCTAGGCTTGTCAGCAACTGAGTCATGTTTGTTTTGGTCTTGGGCACCAGCAGTGAATTACCTTAGTAACTCTGAGTTTTCTCTTACCTAGTGATTGATTCAGAACTTGCTATCTCTCAATGACATTTACCCAACTGTCATTGTTGTGACCTTGGTTTAGATCTGATAGAAAGCAGATCAGATAGAAAGCAATTGATATTGACAGATTTTAGTGAATGGTGGGTAAATGTAGCAAGTCTTGTTCACATGAATGGAGCTAGTCTCGATAATCTTTTTTAAGTCCCTTATGTCACAACAGGCCAATTTCCTGCAAATCTTCCCCTGGTTAAGTTAGGCCTATTTTGTCTACCTAGTGTCACGAGATATCGTGGAGAGAGGAAACACCCCTACCACCCCGGCGTCCACTAGCCCCTTTTCCCCTGTCCAGTGTGCTAGGCAAGGGGAGAGAGAGATAAGCCGAGATGGTGTGCAAAGACTCAAGTAGACATAGATGAGAGAGAGGGGGTAAAAACTGTAAGGTGAGGGGAAATCCGGAAAGAGTGGCTACTGCCACCATCCCTAAACATCTTGAGAGAGATGAAATAGGCGGGAGATTTAGTTGCAGAGAAAGCCAGCTAAGGACCACACGTGCATCACGCAGCTCCGTGAATCTTGAATGGAAGAATCACGTAAAAATGATCCGAGTGCCGTCTCCTCAAAGATAAGTACCGACTTTAATATCTCAAATAGTCGAATAGAAAAAAAAAGAACAAGCCACCCTCACTCGAATAAAACAAAACGAAAAGAGGAAAAAACAAAAAAGCGTTTTCTGCCTACCACTCGCCTCTGTAAAAAAAAAAAAGAGAGAGAAAAAGAACTATTGTGACTGATATTACCTCTGGTAAAAATTCGTCGCCCTGGCCAAGCGAAGAAAAGTTAGAAAAAAAAACAAAAGAGAGAAGAAAAATAAGATAAGAAAAAGAAAGAGACTTTGAAAGACAATTGCATTATTATTATCATTATTATTATCCTTGTTTAATATTTCTTTGCCAGTTATCTAAATGCCCTTGTTTAATGTTTTCTTTGTATTATCATTTTGTATTGAAACCTTGAAAGTGGTTCCTTTTATTTCTTTTTAAAAGTAAAAAAAAAAAAAATAAAGAGTTAAAAGTAAAAAAAAAAAACAGAGGAAAAAGTTATGTACTTCGTCTGTAACACATTGCCCTGTGAATCATTTCCTTTTTCTTTTACCTGTGCGATTTTTATGAGCTCTCTGTTTGCTTGATATTGTCAACTTTATCCCCCCCCCCCTTTTATATAACGAGCCAACCCGAGAGCGAATAGCCCGGATTTCCAATTCACTTGGATTAACCTATAGATCTTGTTCCGAATAATAAACGGGAGACGGAATCAGAACTGGTGGTATATAGCCAAATCGAGGCGGCCCCTCCCTGCCAAATGCTCACTCCGACGACCACCCCCAACCACCGGAACTAGCACCTCGTCACATATACTTATATGGGGGCTCGTCCGGGAATCTTTATATTCGTTCTTAATATCCCCAAAGACTTTTTTTTACACACTCTCATCCATAGAAAAAATAAAAAAAATAAAAAAAAAAAAATAAAAAAATAAACTCCTGTGAACATTTGAAGAAATGGATGAGGTAGAATTATTTTTGCAGGACCCCTCCATGGCAAAATTGGAGAAGCTAAGGAAGAGCGAGCTACTAAACGTGGGCAGGAAACTTGAGTTAGAGGTGCAAAATGCTATGAGAAAGGACAGAGTCATCCGAATAATAGCTGAGCACACGGTAGATGAGAACGTATTTGAAGAGACGGTACTAGAGGAGCTGACTGAAAGTGTGCAGATGACTCCCGAGCAAGTGGAGTTAGAGAAGGTCAGAATCCAAGCCAGGATGGAGTTGGAAAAGGCCAGGATCGAACTGGATAAAGCCAGGATCGAACAAGAGACTAGGCTGCGGGAGATTGACTTGGCAGGAAACGGACGTAGAGGAAACCGTGAAAGCTTTGATGTGGCGAAGCAAGTCCGTCTAGTTCCGAAATTCGATGAAGCTAACGTCGATGAGTATTTTGCACATTTTGAGAGGACAGCATTAAACCTTGGGTGGCCAAAGGAGTACTGGTCGATGTTACTCCAAACTGTACTAGCAGGGAAAGCACAGAAAGTCTATGCAACCTTACCGACAGAAAGCTGCGCAGATTATGAGATGGTCAAGGCGGCAGTCTTGAAAAGCTTTGAATTGGTGCCGGAAGCCTATAGGCAGAAATTCCGACAACAGAGGAAAAAGGAAAGCCAATCGTATGTGGAGTTTCTGCGGGTCAAAGAACATGCGCTAGACAAGTGGTGTGATGCAAAAAAAGTACAAGGAGACATTGAGAAGCTTCGACAGCTGGTGTTGATTGAGGAATTCCTAAATTGCATACCAGAGGAGATTAGGATGCATCTCAGTGAAAAGAAAGCCGAAACCGGTTATGAGCTGGCTGCACTGGCTGACGAGTACACAATTACACGTCGGAAGACGAAAGGACGGATATACTTAGGAAGCCAGGAGAATAGAGTAAGAGACGATAGAGTCGAAGTGAAGAGCATTCCTAAAAGGGAAAGCAGAACCATAACTTGTTATAAGTGTGGAAAGGCTGGGCACATAGCAGTGAGATGCCTGCTCGGGAGAGGACCAGAGGCGAACCATACCCCGACAGGGAAACCTCAAGGGGCTGTCACGACGGACAGAACAATGGAATCTTATCGCCCGTGGATGAGAAAAGGAGTCATAAGTGGCCCAGACAGAAAACCAGTAGAAATAACTATATTAAGAGACACAGGAGCGTCTCAGTCTCTACTGGTGAAAGAAAAAGTGCCAAAAGGAGCACTAGAGGCAGCATACAGGACAGTGCAAGTTGAAGGCATTGGCGGGAAGAAAATGAGAATTCCCCTATGTGAGGTGTCAATAAAGTCCGAATGGGAGACTGGACCAATCCAAGTGGGGGTAGTGGATAAACTACCCATGAGGGGCATTTCACTGTTACTTGGAAATGAAATAGGAGTAGAGAAAAGCCGGCCTATTGGAGTGGCCAAACCAGGCACCCATAGCAAAGAGATCGAAAGGGCGCCAGAGCCGAGGAGATACAATCTAAGGAGTCGACCACAGACTAATAAAGAGAACGAGGAAGAGATAAAGCTGATACAACTCGGAAAACCCAGAAAAGAATTGGTTGATCACCAACAAAAGGATGAGAGTTTGAAAAAACTGTACAACCGCGTCGACAAACCTGATGGGGGTAAATTCTTCAGCATTTATTATCTCCAGGATGGGATACTAATGAGGAGGTGGAGATCAAAAAAGGCAGCGGTAACAGGAGGCCAGAATACATTCCAGCAAGTAGTAATACCAAAGGGATACCGAGAAGAGTTGCTAAGGTTAGCACATGAGGTACCCATGGCGGGTCATCTGGGCGTTGCTAAAACCCGTGATAAACTACTAGAGCACTTCTATTGGCCAGGAGTCGAGAAGAATGTGAAAGCATTCTGTAGCTCATGTAAAACATGCCAAGGCACTGGTAAACCAAACCAGAAGATCCCACCTGCACCCTTAAAACCGATACCAGCAATGGAGGAACCCTTCAGCCGAATTCTGATGGACTGTGTGGGTCCACTACCACAGACGAAGGCAGGGAACAGATACATTTTAACACTGATGTGTGCTGCGACGAGGTTCCCAGAAGCTATTCCATTAAGGACCATAACCACAAGGAAGGTGGTTGATGCGATGATCAATTTCTTCATGAAGGTGGGACTGCCCCAGATTATCCAAACCGATAAGGGATCCAACTTCATGTCGAGACTCTTCAAAAAGGTGACAGATCAGCTAGGAGTGAAACATGTGCAGTCCACGGCCTACCATCCTCAATCTCAAGGGGCACTGGAGAGATTCCATTCCACCCTCAAGAGTATGCTCAGGGCCCATTGTGCAGAGCGGGGGCAAGAGTGGGACCATGGACTGCCCTTTGTGCTGTTCGCGGCGAGAAGTGCTGTACAGGAATCGTTGGGATTCAGCCCCTTTGAGCTAGTATATGGTCGATCAGTAAGAGGACCACTACAAATGGCGAAAGAGCGATGGGTAGAGCAAGAGAAGCTACCCAAAGAAGCATCAGCCTATGTAGATAGACTGAAAGAGAACCTATCTAAGGCACAAGAGTTAGCCCGGAAGAACTTGTCCCAAGCACAGGAGAAAATGAAAGAAAAATTTGATAAAAAGGCAAAGAGTAGGGAATTCGATAAGGATGAAGAAGTATTGCTGTTGTCACCAAACAAAGGGTCACCCTTCGAAAGGAAATACCAAGGTCCCTACACGATTGCGCAGAAGATAGACGAAAGGAACTATCGGATTAACACTCCCGGGGGAAGGAAGAAGACACAGGTGTGTCACATTAACAGGCTAAAAAAGTATATTCGTCGGGAGAACCAGCCTGTCCTAGCAGTAACTGGTGAAAACCAAACAACTGAAAATGAGAAGGAAGAGCAGACAGAAAAGAGACCACCTCTGAAACTGAAAAACTCAGAGATCCTGAGAAATCTGAAAGAAAAGCTGAATCATTTATCAGAGTCTAAGCAGAATGATTTGGAAGGTCTTATCAAAAGATACCCTGGGCTATTTGCGGATGTACCTAGGAAAACTACCATGATACAGCATGACATTGAGTTAACCCAGGATGGTCCGATCAAACAACATCCATATAGGCTAAACCCTAGAAAGATGAAATTGATGAAGGAGGAGATCGACTATATGCTGGAGAATGAGATTATAGAGCCAAGCGACAGTGCTTGGGCCTCACCATGTGTACTGGTAGGGAAGGAAGATGGGACTGTAAGATTTTGTACGGACTACCGGAAGGTTAATGCGATGACCAAAGCAGATTGTTTCCCCATCCCTCGCATAGAGGACTGCATCGACCGGATAGGTCACGCCAAGTACATTACGAAATGCGACCTGTTGAAGGGCTACTGGGCAGTACCCTTATCAGACCGAGCAAAAGCCGTTTCTGCCTTTGTGGTCCCAGGAGGAGCCTACCAGTACCGTGTCATGCCTTTTGGGATGAAAAATTCCCAAGCCACATTTATGAGGCTGATGACTAAATGTCTTTCAGGTATAGAGGGAGTGGATGCCTATATAGATGATATTGTTATCTACAGTGACACATGGGAAAACCATTTAGAGACTATGAAGAAAGTCTTTCAGAAGCTAAATGAAGCGAACTTGACTGTAAACCTAATGAAGAGTGAATTCGGAGCAGCTGCTGTAAAATACCTTGGACACACGGTAGGCTACGGACACGTCAAGCCAAGCGACGCAAAAACCAAGAACATACAGGAGTATCCTACCCCAAAGAATGTCAGAGAGCTGAGAAGATTTCTTGGGATGGCGGGCTACTATAGGAGGTTCTGTAGAAATTTTTCTGGAAGGGCAGCACCCCTAACAGATTTATTGAAGAAAGAGACAAGATATAGATGGACAGAAGAATGCCAAAGGGCTTTTGATGATATAAAGCAGGCCCTAATCACAGAACCCGTGTTAATCGCACCAGAATTTGAGAAACCTTTTCATTTAGCTGTCGATGCTAGTAATCAAGGCATCGGAGCTGTGCTGATGCAAGAAAGTGATGAAGGAAAGCTCCGCCCAGTTATTATTCCAAAAAGCTAAACCGACACCAACGAGCTTATTCCACAGTCGAAAAGGAACTATTTGCCCTGATGAGTAGCATTCAGCATTTTGAGATCTACGTGACAGCAAATGCTAACCCCACAAAAATATACACCGACCATAATCCTCTAACATTCTTGGAGAGAATGAAGGACAAGAATAGGAAATTACAAGCCTGGTTCCTCAACTTGCAGGAATATAATTTAGAAGTGAGCCACATTAAAGGAGTGAAAAACGTTGTGGCTGACAGCCTTTCTAGATGTTGAAAGGAAGAAGGGGAAGATAGAAAGAAAGGAGAATAAGGAAAAGAATCTTTTCTTCCCTACCTTTCTTTTCTAGAGAGGAAACACCCCTACCACCCCGGCGTCCACTAGCCCCTTTTCCCCTGTCCAGTGTGCTAGGCAAGGGGAGAGAGAGAGATAAGCCGAGATGGTGTGCAAAGACTCAAGTAGACATAGATGAGAGAGAGGGGGTAAAAACTGTAAGGTGAGGGGAAATCCGGAAAGAGTGGCTACTGCCACCATCCCTAAACATCTTGAGAGAGATGAAATAGGCGGGAGATTTAGTTGCAGAGAAAGCCAGCTAAGGACCACACGTGCATCACGCAGCTCCGTGAATCTTGAATGGAAGAATCACGTAAAAATGATCCGAGTGCCGTCTCCTCAAAGATAAGTACCGACTTTAATATCTCAAATAGTCGAATAGAAAAAAAAAGAACAAGCCACCCTCACTCGAATAAAACAAAACGAAAAGAGGAAAAAACAAAAAAGCGTTTTCTGCCTACCACTCGCCTCTGTAAAAAAAAAAAAAGAGAGAGAAAAAGAACTATTGTGACTGATATTACCTCTGGTAAAAATTCGTCGCCCTGGCCAAGCGAAGAAAAGTTAGAAAAAAAAACAAAAGAGAGAAGAAAAATAAGATAAGAAAAAGAAAGAGACTTTGAAAGACAATTGCATTATTATTATCATTATTATTATCCTTGTTTAATATTTCTTTGCCAGTTATCTAAATGCCCTTGTTTAATGTTTTCTTTGTATTATCATTTTGTATTGAAACCTTGAAAGTGGTTCCTTTTATTTCTTTTTAAAAGTAAAAAAAAAAAAATAAAGAGTTAAAAGTAAAAAAAAAAAACAGAGGAAAAAGTTATGTACTTCGTCTGTAACACATTGCCCTGTGAATCATTTCCTTTTTCTTTTACCTGTGCGATTTTTATGAGCTCTCTGTTTGCTTGATATTGTCAACTTTATCCCCCCCCCCCTTTTATATAACGAGCCAACCCGAGAGCGAATAGCCCGGATTTCCAATTCACTTGGATTAACCTATAGATCTTGTTCCGAATAATAAACGGGAGACGGAATCAGAACTGGTGGTATATAGCCAAATCGAGGCGGCCCCTCCCTGCCAAATGCTCACTCCGACGACCACCCCCAACCACCGGAACTAGCACCTCGTCACACTAGTTAATGTGAGTAAATATTGTTCTTAGTCTGTTCCTAGCTTTCTGTTTTGTTATGATCCAAATCGAGATTCCCAACCTCCCCAGTTTGTTTTTGGCCCCACTTATTCATCTTGACTGGGTCAGTCTTTGATTTTCCCTCTCCATTATTTATTTTATCCCTTAGCGAGTATGTTACTTGAATTTGTTATTTGGTGGAATACAGCAGCTACTCTGTGAGGGGTAGGCAGGTCTTACTAACATTTGTTTATTTTAGTTTTAATATTTTGTTATAATCTAGTTTGTTTTTGAGTTATTTATCTCCTCCCACTCACATTTTCATATCATGAAATTTTTAAATAAATAAAATTTTTATCTCATAGGTTTGTTACTCCTTTTTTAGGTTCCCCTGTAAATATGTGGTTTTTCAGTATATGTAAGATTGTAAGATGAGGGACGAGTTTTTGTGGTAAATGAAGAAATTGTTAAGAATGATTGGGTTACGAACATGATTAGCTAGATATAGGATAGACATTGTCGACCAACCTCACCCACCTTTTTTAGCCATGTGCCACATTTTGCATTTTATATACAAATACGTATTCAGAGTGTCATTGGTGATTAGTATCAGATTGTGCTCTCTGCGATTCTAACAACTTTACCTCTTCACTCTTCTACTATTTGTTGTTCTGTCTTCTGGTGTTTGTCTTATTTGTATTAATATCCTTTAGCATGGATATTGTGCTGTAGATATTCGATATACATCTTCTGGGTATCGTCTTGTCATCTCAGCAATACAGCATAAAATTAGCACATCTAATTATTTACATTGATTGGACTGTTGTCCTCATCTGTATTGCCATATTCCTGATGTCTCGGGAATTGTACGCTCCAACATTCTTAAGTGTTGTAGAGCAGCTGTCACCTCTCTGGCGCTCTCAAGAATGGAATGATCTGTGGACCAGAGTAGCTATAAGAATAAAGGCCAATAGCAGTCAAAGGTTTTAGCAATAGCAGTTAAAGGTTTTCGGAGTGTCATTTATGATTAGTATTGAACTGTGCTCTCTGTGACTAACAACTTAACCTCTCCTCTCTTCTACTATTGGTTGTTCTGTCTTCTGGTGTTTGTCTTATTTGTATTAATATTTCTTAGCATGGATATTGTGCTGTAGATACTCAGTACATATTTTCTGGGTATCATCCTGCCACTTCGGTGATACAACAGACTGGCAAAGAAGAAAATTTACTATTATAATAGTAGGTATCCCAAACCAAAATTTTATTTTTATTATATCTAAAAACTTTTCATATAGGTATATAGATTTTTACAAACATAAATAATGGTACCAAATTTATTTTGGTAGCTCAATTAGCCATTGAGTTATGACCATTCAAATTTTATTGGAAATTAGAAAATTTGCTGTCTTATATGCTATTGGTCTAGAAGCCAATTTTAACTGTATAACTGAAAATGCAGGCTTCACACAAGTAAAAAATCCTTACAAATTTAATGTCATCATGTGGTAAATGAAAATTAATACTAATAAAAGCAATAATTATTAGATCAAGACAGCTTAAACATTATCACCCCCTTTAAAAAAAAAAAGAGTAAATATGACACAAAAGGGCAACTTTGAAGTTTCATTTCAACAACTAACACATTGAATATTCTTAATATGATTCATAGCACATTATGGATCAAGCTAATCGTAAATATTAATAAATAAATTTAATAGTAAATCAATAAAAGACTCTTATTTGGACCATGTAAAAACAGGTGGAAATACAATTTGATTCTAGGGCAAAAAGGGTTAAAAAAAAATGAATCAAAAGTACATGTTACTAAGTTTACTGTCAAAATGTATCCATTGGAGGTACATGCTTAAAACTTTGCAACTTTACTAATTTTTTGATGAGAAATTGAATAAGATATTTGTTTTCTCTGTAATATCAAAACTTTTTGTCATAGACACATTTTAACTTGGGTGAAATTATGAAGTTTTCAACTTGATAAAAAAGGCCAGACTGTAACACTATTTTTGCATAAATAAGACATTTTGAATCATCACGAACTTGAAAACTTTGATTGGAGTAAACAGACATTACCAACCAAAAGCTTGAATTAATGTTAAGAAGACAAACACTACTCTTAGACGAAACTTTCAGTCCGTTGTAGAGATAAGAGATTGACAATTGTTATATTCTATTTCTTTTTGTTTTTTTGTTTGTATATAAAGATTTTTTCTGCAACTTATTCAGGCATCATTCAATTCATTTTTGGTCCTGTTTTCATTAACCCAAATATGCACACATCAGGTCTGGTTCAACTTGGTAAAGAGACAGCTAGCAAGATTTCAGCGTGACTTCCTTGGGATTAAAATTCACAGCATGGGCAAGGAAGAACACCGTTGTAATAATCGACTTGAAGACCAGCTACTACGTCGAAGCCATCACGCCAAGCGGCCGGAGACCATCGTCACAAAAGTTTACAAATTTGTTATATAAAATCAATTTATTGTTTTTTTCTTTGAATTATCATTGTAAAATTTAAAATGAGCAAAACATATTTTTAACTGACAGAACATATTTTCTAGGCCGATTTAATGGTCCTCTTTCCTTAGTGATTTGCAGTCAGATTTTTTTTTATAAGCTTCTGCTATAGTAACTATATCCAGAACATTCCAAATCCTGCCATCATTTGAAATTAGCATTACATCAAAAATCCCATTTATAAACAAATGTTGACTCCACCTGTGCAATATCATTTGACAAAGACCATTGAAAATAATCATTTCTACATTTAGTTGGGACTGAAACTTTTATTATAGCACTGGCTGAAGATGTAACATCAGTAACTTGGCCAATGTAAAAGTTGGTGTCATAATATACAGCAACGCATTGTCTTTGGGGCTTGTAAGTGAAAATAATTTGAGATGGTTCTTCATCACAACTACCGGAGTTATTTGAATGTGTGGCAGATTCACTGAGTGACTTTTTTTGTTGATTTAGAGGTGGGGATGAATCGACTGGTTTTATTCTTGTCAAGTAATCACAGAGAGCAGCTTCCAGCTGAACTTTATTTCCACTGATAATGATTTTGACACCTAAGACAACCTTGAGATATCTCATTTGATCTTTCAATGTTTCCAAGCCAATTCCTGAAACCTCTTTCACGGAATTCACAGGACCACCATACTTGATACAATTGATGATTCTCTGTTTCTCAACAGCAGTTTCTTTCTTTTACCTTTCATTTTCTGTAATTCTTTCTTGGATACAGAGTTTCATAAGGACTTATTCCATTGCCTTAACTTGTGAAGCAGTAGTGGCTAATTCATTTTGGGAAGGTAGGCTAACTTGGAAGAGTGAAGTCAAAAACTGTTGCAGTTCTTGGAGGCTTTCTTCTCTTTCTTTTACATCATAATTTATTCTCTTGTGCCAGATTTTTATTACTGAGGATAAATGCTTTTCACTGGAACTGGACGACAGAAGTTGATTTATTCACGTGACCATCTTACTGAACTTGAGATTATTCTTCGTTAAGTAATGTTGGAGCTGAAGAACTGTTTCATTGGTCAACTCATTTGCTCCTTTGGCAGCTAAAGAATCTGCAAATAAAAGTGTACAATTCTTGTATCACAAAGGACTCAAAATTTTTAATTATTTTGTAGCTGCCTTTACAGTGAGACTGATGAAAAGAAAAGTGTAAATCACAATATTAAGTAATAAAGGTTAAATTCATGTAAATTTTAATAAAAGCCAAGATAGGGTTCTCGATTTCATTGTTAAATTCTTAAGGTTAAAAGTTACAGTTATTAAAGAAAGTGCTTAAGAGTAAAATATCTTTGGATAATAAAAAAGTAAACAATACCATAACTAAAAAAAAAAACATTTATGTTTTTGCATACATTTTAATTTTTTATTGACACACAAAAAAGTTCAACTAAAAACATATATTCTCCAGTTTATTTATTTTTTATAAAATGTACCCAGTCTAATTAGAAGAAAAAAATTAAACTAAATGATAATAATGATAATAATAATAATAATCATATATGGTAGAATCTATAGGTCCCAAGAATTATTAAATAAAGAAAAAAAACTGACACACATTTATTTACATTTTCAATTAGTTTATTTTTTATCGGCAAACATGTGACTGGTCACAACTAAAAAATGTATTGTTGTATTCCCTCTACAGTATTTACATTATTCAGACTATTGTCCAAATTTTTGTTGCCATTTGTACAGCATTTTGGCTGTTGTACACTTCAGACTTCTTCAGGTGCTAGGAATGTCAAACTGAACCCTTTATTACAATCACTGGGGTATATCATTCTCATTCCTTGTGAAGCCTCGATTGGAAGTCATGAGTTATCTCCATCTAACCCTGCAAGAGTCAAGTCAAGTCAGGAACTAACCAACGTCTATATTCACTGGGCCATGTGTCCTTAAGGACAAGAACAACTAAATTTTTGGAACTTATAAACCCTTTTTTAAAATTTTTACCAGAGTTCATATTGCAATTTTTTCATGTTCATGGTTTTCCACTGCTAAGAAAGTTGGTTCACTGTGTAGGGCTAGAAAGTTTTTCCCATCTGAATCCACACTGCTGCCACATGGTTGGGTGCTCCTGCTATTCACCTTGGGGTTCTTGACAAAATCCAACAGAGAATCTGTAATGTGATTGATCCCAACTTGGCAGTTCAGCTGCAGTTACTCTCTCACCAGCATAATGTGGCGTCCCTGTGTCTCTTCTGCAAATACTTTCATAGTTTCTGCTCCAATGAACTTAGCTCACTATACATGAATTTACTCGAGCTATTAGTCTAGCAACTAGGTCTCACCCTTTTAAAGTGTAACCAATAAAATGTATGCACAACTTCTACTCTATCAGCTTCTTTTCTCACACTTCCTGCCTGTGGAATTCCCTTCCATATACTTGCTTCCCCAACAGCTACAATTTCTATGGAAAGTAGCTGTATATAAGGGAAAAAAGTAGGCTCCCAGGAGCACCACAGAAAACTCAATCTTACATTAAAAATATCTGTAATAGCTCAGTAGTAAGATTTCAGCGGTTGTTCAAATCCACATTAGTTTAATACCCAATCTTGCTCAACACTTAAACGCACACATAGACAATATTTTGTAGTACAAATTTACACTCTTTCACTTTGGACACTTTGCTAAACACATAATTTAAGCATTGTTGAATCAAAACTTATTTTCACACAACACTTCACAGCAATTGTATCACTGTGTTAATCATTCTTCTCAACAAACTTTGTTTTGAACAATCATTCAAAGAACATTTATCTCACTAGAGAACTTTATTCAACCAGTTGACTTTCGAACAAAAACTACAGTCAATGGGAGACAACTTTTCTTCCTTCATTCACATTTTGTCAGATAAGTGCCATATGTGATACACGCTTGGGTGATCATGTCTCGAAAGAGACATGACTGACTGGGCAGAAGATTATCCCGCAGTAGGTTGCCATTGCTTTCTGCGGTAGACTGGTTGCCGACCAAGGCTATAGAACCCAATCTGTCCTGCTATTTAACCCATAACTGGAAGGAAGAGATGGATTAATACCTTTCCCAAGGGTATTTGCATGTAAGTGAATACAATGGATTCAACTGGAATTCAAACTCAGCTCCCCGGCTTCTCGTTCCAAGCCGATATTCACTGTACCATTTTGTATAGTCTAATTGCATGCTTTGTTTTTTCACTGTTGTATTTTTATCAATACATGTTTATTGTTGGTTACCAATTGGCATTGTTATTTATTTCATGAAGAATCTTTAATATAAATAAGTGGAGGTATAAGACCCCTACAAATCTATAATAACAGATTTAGTGTTGAAATCTCAGACAGACAGCAGTTTTGCAAAAAAGTTTTTAAAAAAACTATTTACTGATGAAAACAAACAGTTTGACGACAATTTCAAAATAATCAGGAACAACAGAAAATTTAAAAATGGAGGACTTCCAGAAATGCTTCCTTGAATTTTTTAAACAACAAGAATTAGCTCAAAAACAGCAAGAAAAATAATTTGCTATACTGTTGGAAATTTTCTCAGAAATAGAAGCAAGCCCAGATACGCCAGATACATTTTCTCAGGATATTGTGTTTAAATCAATTGGAGATTTTACATATAATCCTGACAAGAAGGTTACATTTGATCTTATTATCGCAGGTTTGAGGAGACATTTGTTAAAGACTGTTCAAACTGGACAGATGAGAAGAAAATTCGGTTACTATATTAAGTAAGTTTAGTGACTCGGAACACGAAAAATGCAGAAACTATATTCTAACAAAACAACCTGGAGAAATTACATTTGAAGAAACTATCCAGATATTGTCTAAAATTTTTTCTTTATTCAACATGTGATGGCATTGCTTAAATTTATTAAAAAACAATGATGAAGACTACACAATGTACATAAGTATAGTGAATAAGGTGTGTGAAAAGTTCCAACTGAATGAATTATGTTCAAGTATTTAATTTTTGTACAAGGAAGCAAAACAGACCTACATGTAAGATCTCACCATGCAAAACAGACCTACATGTAAGACTCTTAACAAAGTTGGAACAAGACTAGGAAATAACTACAAAAATTTGCTGAGGAATATCAAAGAATTGTAAACTTAAAAAAAGATACTGCAAATATTGAACAACGGAACATATCATATATTAGAAAAGTAAAATAACAAAGTAGGAAAGTTAAAATAAATCCATGCTATGGTTGTGGTTAGTTACATCTATACAAGGATTGTCCATTTAAAGATAAAAAAAATTTTCAATTGTGTTTATGAGGATCATAAAAGTTCTTTTTGTAAAAAAAGTCAAAACCCAAAAATATGGGTCGCAGGAAAAAGAAAATTCATAAATGCCTGATTGAATGACATGAAAGTAAAAAAGCAAATTAACAGTGTCAGACCTGACAATTATTAATGTGGATACATGGAATAAAATTGGTAGACCGACATTATACAAAAATAAAAAAGTTGCCAAAGGCATATCAGGCAAAAAAACTTGAATTTCTTGGTGAAATTTATTTTAATGTTGGTTTTGCCTGAAAAGAGAGAAAATTAATAGTCAATATCATGCATCGAATGCAGAATTTCTTCAGTACTGATTGAATGGAGTTGTTTGATTTACTCAATATTCCTATCAAAACATTTTGTAACAATGTTGTTGGATCATCTAATTACACAGAAGAGTTGAAATGGGATTTAAAGGCAAGATTTCCATATATTTTTTCTGAAGGCCCAGGATTTTGTTCTAAGGTTAAAGCAAAGCTTGAATCAAAAGAAAAAATAACTCTGGTGTTTGACCTAAGTGACTGGTACCAGTCACTGTACTAGAAGATATAGACAAAGAAATAGAATGTCTAGAAAAATTAGGCATTATAGAAAAAACAAATTACAGTCAATAGGTCCAACAGTATACACAAGAAAAAAAAATCAGAGTCTCAAGATTAAATGCATGCCTGAAACAGCATAATTATCCTTTATCTTCAGCAGAAGATATATTTGAAAAACTGAATGGAGGCAAAATATTTTCTAAATTAGACTTGTGAGACATATATTTACAAATTCTGATGGATGAGGAGTGTGCAAAATATTAACTATAAATATGCACAAGACTCTGTTTAAGTTTAACAGATTACCATTAAGAGTAAAAGTAGAAAGGTAGAAGGCTGGATCCTAGTAGAACAAGTACTATAAAAATATATGCCAGCATCCTTACAAGCATTCTTAGGATTAGCAAACTACTATGGTAATTACATTCCTAAAGTAAATATTATTTATTTGAAGTAAGTATTTCTTGAGTTCATACATTATTTATATTTAAATTGAAAAAAGTAAACTTTGCTGCTTAAATTTACTCGCACAAAAAGATTTTAAGTTTAAAGAACATCTTTAAGTCTAAATTAAAGTTTAATTCATTTTTGACATTTACCCTCTTAAAGTTTGTTCAACATTTTTTATTAAAGTTTAAAGAATTATTTATTGATAAAATGCAATTCTTTTTGAGTAATTTGTGTTATTTTAAGAAGCAAAACAAAAAAAACGTTTAACAAATAAAAATTTGAACAGAATTTCATTTAGTTTCTTCAAAGACGTAAAGAAAACTATTTTTATAAAATGAATTAAAAAAATTTTTTTTTTTCATAAATAAATTCAATGTCATTACTTAATTTGATATTTGTATTTGATATCGCTAAAAAGACATAGTATAAGTGTGAAACGTCAACGAAATTAAAGTTTAATTTTCTCAAATTTTTAACCATGATAAAAAATAAGCATAACATTTTGTTATTAAAAGTTTAAGTTTGAATAATAAATTTGAATAAAATGTTAATAGAGAAAGGTTCATTAACATTTCTTTATTAAAATTTTATCCAACATTTTCATTAAAAGTAAAAAAAACAAAAAAAAAACAAAACAAACGAATTTCTTTGCGCTTTTGTTTCCGAAGTTAAAGAATAAATGATTATTTTTACATTAGTTACCAATTGGTGAACTGTATTGTTTTACTTATAAATAAGAATTAAAGAAAAAAATAACGATAATAAATTTATTACATGCAGTTAATGTCAATATTTTAATTTGTAGCGGCCTAACTACTTTTTTTTTGTTTGTTGGGTAATGAGAGCTTCTCAATTTTATGTATGTACAAATAAGTGAACAAACAAGACACAAGACAGAGGTAAATACATTTTAATTATAACAACAACTGTGAATTATAGAAAAGGGGTAAAAATAAGTTATCTCCCTTTTACTGCAGATATTTGCAAAAATGAATGAAACACCTTTTTTTTAGAGATATGTGTTTAAACAATAAAATATTTTTGAATTGTAAATGGCCCAAAGCCAATGTTCAAAAGTTTGTATGTAGACAAATAATTGAAACAGTTCAAATTATGAGTTGGAAGATAATCTGCAAGCAAAGTGTGTGTGAATAAAAAATGTCAAAAATACTTGCGGTTTAGCTGAGAAGTTGAAACAATAATAAATTATTATACCAGGAGAAAATGTTGAATGCAAAAAGCTGGTATTGCAAAGTTTTGAATATTTAACTTAACTTCTCAGTCAGGTAAAGATGAAACCGGCTTATTTTCTTTTAAAAGAGTAGGCAAAAACATATATTGCCTTAAAAGAAAAGTGAGCTGGAAACAATAGGTCTGGTGGCTTCAAAGGATACTTTCCAACTGGAGCTTTAAGATCGGGAAGATTCCCGCTTTTTCGAAAGAGAGGCAAAATGCTGCTGCTGATGCAGAACAAACCAATGAAAAGTTTGGTTACAAAAAGAAGATGGTTTGATTTATTTTACAATTTTCCTTCTCGAACTTTCTATAAAATATTGGTGATACGAGGGTATCGTAGAGAGCTCGACAAATACCCCCCACCAAGATTCTTAGTCCAAAAATAAGAATCTGAAAGGAAAAAGAGAGAGAGGAAAGAAGAAAAAATTACTTGACGAAATCAGTTTCAAGTTTAACAGGCCAATGGACCCGTCTACCAGAACGAGTAGTTGAATGAGATTGAGCATCATATGACTTCTGCCGAGTAGGCACCGCTTCGGTCGGCGAAACAGGGGAAATATCAGACTTATGCAGGAATGCAGGCTTGAGACGATCTATTGCAATTGTGTCAGTGCGGCCATTAACCGAAACAGTAAAATATTTATCATTCCGCTGTAATACCTTATAAGGTCCAGAGTAAGTTGGTGTTAAGGGTTTACGCACTCCGTCTCGACGAATAAAAACAAATTCGCAAGACTGTAAACTCTGCGGCAAATAAACTGCACGATCGGTTGAGCGAGAAGGAGTGTAAGATAAGCTCGACATTCTCCTTTTTAAATCCTTTACAAAATCAGATGTAGGAGAAAAATTCTTAGGATCAGAAATTAGCTGACCAGGTAGTGTAAGGGATGTACCAAAAACTAATTCAGCCGTCGAGCAACGTAAATCCTCTTTGACAATATTTCTCAAAGAAAGCATAACACGGGGTAATTTATCAATCCAAAGACGAGGATCATTATTGTCAATAAGGGAGGATTTCAAAGACCTGTGAAATCTTTCCACAATACCATTCGCGGAAGGATGATAAGCGGAAGTACTTATTTGTTTGGCACCTAAAAGTGTCAAGAATTCAGAAAATAATGCAGACTGAAATTGTGCACCACGATCGGTAGTAACGACTGAGGGACATCCAAATATTGATATCCACTCTCTGAGGATAGTTTGGGCTATAATATCTGCTGTCACAGACCGTAAGGGAACAGCTACTGGCCACCTTGTAAACCGATCTATAATAGTTAAGAGATATTGAAAACCATCCACAGAGGGGAGAGGACCAACTAAATCAATATGGATATGAGAAAATCTACCACCGGGTGGCGGGAAATTACCTATAGGGGACTTGGTATGCCTATGCACCTTGGATGTCTGACAGTGTAGGCACGACTGAACCCAAGTCTTAATATCTGAATTCATATTAGGCCAAACAAACCTGTCGGAAATAAGCTTGACGGTAGCTTTCCGACCAGGATGGGATAATGCATGAAAATGCTCGAAGAGGGATCTACGCATAGACTGCGGAACAAAAGGACGGGGACGTCCAGTACTGACATCACATGCAATAGTAGTAGTAGAGAAAGGAAGAAGGTGCTGTTCGATCCGAAGAGATGAATCGGAAAGAAATTGATTCTCGACATTATCATTTTGTTGTTCCCGAGCAAGAGTCTCTAAATCCAAAGTATTTGAACAAATATTATGCAGGGTAGATCTCGAGAGTGTATCAGCAACTGTATTGTCATCCCCCTGGATGTACCTAATATCCGTGGTAAACTGGGAAATATAATCCAGGTGACGACAGTCTCGCGGATTGATTTTGTCGGCCTTGGAATGGATAGCATATGTAAGTGGTTTATGATCCGTAAAAACTACAAAATTCCGTCCTTCCAACAAGTGACGGTAATGTCGAATAGACATGTATATGGCCAACAATTCTCTAGAAAAGGTGCTATACCTCTTTTGGGCAGCCGACAGCTTATGTGAGAAGAAAGACAAAGGTTGCTTAGCTCCCTTGGTTGTTTGATGTAACACAGCTCCAACGGCGTCAGACGAGGCGTCTGTTGTAAGGGAGAGAATAGAGTCCTTGTCATCAGAAATATATGTTAACTTCGTAAAGTTAACCAAGGCATTTTTAGCGTCATTAAATGACTGTAGTTGTTTATCCGTGAAAGATATGCTAGCATTTTTTTTCTTTTGGTTTTGAAGTAAATCAGTCAAAGGTGATAAAATGCTGGAGCAGTGAGGAATATATTGACAATAGTAATTAACGAGACCCAAAAAACGACGAAGTTGTCGAAGAGACTGTGGTTGAGGAAATTTGCTGATGGTCTCTACTTTAGTAGGCATCGGGGTGATGCCACTTTTATCCAAAATGTGTCCCAAGAATGTCAACTGAGAGGCAGCGAAAATACACTTCTCAGGGTTAATTTTCAAGCCGAAATGTTGTAGGCGATCAAAAACTTGTTTAACATGGGTGCGATGCGGAGCCATATCGCTGCTGGCGAGGAGGACGTCGTCGATATAGGCGAAAGTAAAATCAAGACCACGCAATACTTCGTCTATTAGTCGCTGAAACGATTGGGCAGCATTACGCAAACCGAACGGCATTCGCAGAAATTCGAACAACCCAAAAGGTGTGGTGATGGCTGTCTTAGGAATGTCTTCAGGAGCTACGGGGATTTGATGGAAGGCTTTTCGCAGGTCCAGCTTGGTAAAAACACTGGCTCCTTGTACCGACGTTACAAAATCAAGTAAATTTGGTACTGGATAGCGGTCAGGAACAGTCTGAGCATTAAGTCTTCTGAAATCACCACAAGGACACCATGTTCCAGGCTCCGATTTAGGGACCATATGTAATGGAGAAGCATAAGGGCTAGACGAAGGAGGTATAATACCCAGGTCGATCATGTGCTGAAACTCACGCTTAGCTATTTTGTACTTATCAGGGTGCAGACGTCGAGGGTTTGAATGAACAGGAGGACCTTTTGTCTCTATGTGATGCTGTGCATAATGCTTTATAGGCTCTGTATAAGAAAAAGGTTTGACAAGGTCTGGATAGCCACTTAAAATGTCTTCTAATCCGGTAACGGAAGGCATGGCAGCACTGATGCCTAAAGAAGAAATATTCGATCTAGTGCCACGAACATGTATATTGGTATTGTCGTCTAACAGCGACCTAGATGCAATTATCCGTATAATATTTACACGGTTTGATACATTTCTTAGCATTGGACGCATACTTGAAGTGGTACCAGCAATATTCCCCATGTGGCCGTTCGCGGGAAAGTGATCTGGTACGCGACAGGCTTCTATTTTTAATGCGGAACCTGCGTTCCAAGTTATCGACGCGCAGTGTGATGGCGTCTATTTTCTTGATTAAAGTATTCATACTGGAAGAATCCACTGCAGGCGGTGCAAGAGAAAGGTTAGTTGGATGGACAGGCTGGTTTTCCAATATTTTATCAGCCATGTCCGCCAATTCAGCTAATTCGATTTTCTCTGAAATACTAGTCAATATTTGTGCTATTTGTGTGGGTAATTTGTCCATCCACAGCTTACGTAACACTGTGTCGGACATAGAGTTGTTTCCTAGCAGGGTCTTCATACGTCTGAGCAACTGCGAAGGTTTAATTGTCTAGCAATTGCAGGTTATTAAACAATTCATGCAGACGTCTATTTTCAGATTCGCCGGTCCTTGAAATGATTGTGTCACGAAGTAGATCGTATGGTTTGTCTGCCGGGACTTGGCTCAGGAGGTCGACAATGTCGATTGCTATATCAGGTGGCAATTTCTCGACCACGTATGCAAATCTGTCACGCTGTGACGTAATCTTTTTGGCAAAAAATATAGCATCAAGCTGAGCGAACCAGACTTGAATGTTGGACCTGCTAAAAACGGGCAGGTTAAGGAGGACCGGACCCACAGCAGAGCTGTCTACCATTATGAAAGGTTATCTTTTATCTTGCTCTATCAATATGTCCACGCGTACACACAAAATTGAGAAGAGAGAGGAGTCACCAAAAAATTAAAATACCCAAAACAGATTTGTGGAATGGCAGTAATCCACTTGTATTGTAGTGGTAATTTCACACGTCGGATAATCACTTGTAGTGGACCGGTAATTTCGCACGTCGGGGTCATCCACTTGTAGCGGCCTAACTACTTTTTTTTTGTTTGTTGGGTAATGAGAGCTTCTCAATTTTATGTATGTACAAATAAGTGAACAAACAAGACACAAGACAGAGGTAAATACATTTTAATTATAACAACAACTGTGAATTATAGAAAAGGGGTAAAAATAAGTTATCTCCCTTTTACTGCAGATATTTGCAAAAATGAATGAAACACCTTTTTTTTAGAGATATGTGTTTAAACAATAAAATATTTTTGAATTGTAAATGGCCCAAAGCCAATGTTCAAAAGTTTGTATGTAGACAAATAATTGAAACAGTTCAAATTATGAGTTGGAAGATAATCTGCAAGCAAAGTGTGTGTGAATAAAAAATGTCAAAAATACTTGCGGTTTAGCTGAGAAGTTGAAACAATAATAAATTATTATACCAGGAGAAAATGTTGAATGCAAAAAGCTGGTATTGCAAAGTTTTGAATATTTAACTTAACTTCTCAGTCAGGTAAAGATGAAACCGGCTTATTTTCTTTTAAAAGAGTAGGCAAAAACATATATTGCCTTAAAAGAAAAGTGAGCTGGAAACAATAGGTCTGGTGGCTTCAAAGGATACTTTCCAACTGGAGCTTTAAGATCGGGAAGATTCCCGCTTTTTCGAAAGAGAGGCAAAATGCTGCTGCTGATGCAGAACAAACCAATGAAAAGTTTGGTTACAAAAAGAAGATGGTTTGATTTATTTTACAATTTTCCTTCTCGAACTTTCTATAAAATATTGGTGATACGAGGGTATCGTAGAGAGCTCGACAAATTATTTTTTTTTTTTTTTAGAAAATTTTGGTAAATTTTGATTTAGCAACCCGAAGGGAAGGCCTTTATCCCTTCAAATTTTTCCTAAACATCCTTATTTCCATGCAAATGTATGCTGAACTCAAATCGATAATTATTTATTGAAGAAACCTACCTTTATTGATATTAACGACAAAAAAAAAAAAAAAATCGAACTTCTTTTTGCTCTTTATCTCACCCCAAACCACCATTCTTATATCTAATTCAGTGCTGAATGACTATAGGTGTAGGAAGCTAATTTCCGGCCTATTTATTTTCTTTGTGCAATTACTACGATTTTTTTTTTTGTTTCGGAACTCAATTTCCACTGAAAGTTGCGTGTTTTTTTTTCTCCTTTTTTTGGTGGGTATAGAATTTTTTTTAAGAAAGTTAACTTTCAAATGTATGAAAATAAGTGTAGTTTAATTAACCTTTAAAGGCATTGCGTGTATTTGTGTGTTTTTTCTCTTTTTTTTTTTAATTTCAGAAGTTAACAAATATGAAAATAAGTGAACTGTAGTTTTACTTAACCTTCAAATATATGAAAATATATTTGCATGTTTTTTTTTCCTTTTTTTTATGAAAATAAGTGATAATTGTAGTTTTACTTAATTTTTTCTGACGAAAGTTAACTTTCAAATATATGAAAATATAGAATTTATTTTAAGAAAGTAAACTTTCAAATATATGAAAATAAGTGACGAGTGTAGTTTAATTAGCCTTCAAATATATAAGTACCAAAAAAAAAAGGAAAAATAAATTACACGCAATAACCCTAACCCAATTATCACTTATTTTCATATATTTGAAAGTTAACTTTCTTCTCAAATTAAGTACATGCAACTTTCTTAAATTCATTACCAAGAGAAAAAAAAAGGAAAAAAAAAACACGCAATAACCCTAACCCTAAATTTCTATTTGAAAGTTAACTTCTAAAAAAAAAAATTCTACACCCCCCCCAAAAAAAAGAAAAAAAAAGAAAAAAACACCCAAATACACACATTTTTACTTTACTTTTAATTGTTTTGCTTTAAGGTAAAAAAAAGTTATATATATTCCTATTTATTCAAAGCGTATTAAAATAACCAAACTAAAGGAAAGGCTACTTATGAATGTTTTTAAATTTAATATAAAGTTTTAAAGTAAATTTTCGTTTTAGGTTCTGAATTTTATCAATTCAAATTTTTTCAAAATAGCTTTATTTATGTGCAAATGTATATGCTGAGCTCAAATCAACAATTAGATATTGAAGAAACCTACCTTTTTTTATGTTAATGACCAGAAAAAAAAAATCGAACTTCTTCTCGTTCATTTTGTCAGCGAATACCGGCTTATTGATAGTAATTTGCTGCTGAATGATTTTAAGCATAGGAAGAAAATTTTGAAGAGATAAAAGCCTTCGAGACCTACAACGAAAATTTACCATAAAACTTGACCAGGTGATTTTACGCAAAGTTTTTTTTTACCATGCTGCTCTGCTACTAGTTCAGCCATTTATTTTATTTGAGAAGGAAGCCCTTTTTTGCACATGGCCAGAAGTGATGGATCGGAGGCATAGTCTCAAAAGATTGTGAAAAGCCCTCTCCCCCATTCCCAATTTCTATGCGAGGAGTTTTAGGAACAAAAATGATCTCCTCTTTTATGTCTGGAGGGGCAGTTTTTTTTTGTTTTGTTTTTTTTGGGAGAGAGCCAAGCAATAGCTTAACATAAGTACCAGAAATTTAAATACCAACTTCAAATTGAATTTTTTAATTTATAGTTTAATGGCACTATGCAATCATTACTATTTTTTGTTTGATTAAAAAGTTTTATTGTTTATAATTAAACGATTAATAATATTGTGCAAAACTGCAAACCTGAGAGTATTCTTCAAACAAAACCATACCCTCCACCATTTTTTTAAAAATAAGAAGTGGATTCTCAAGCTGAAGGCAACTCTCTAAAATTTTTGGTTTTAATTAATTTGGGTAGGGTGTGTGGATAAAAGCTGTAATTAAGAGTATAATTAATTTAGCTTGAAAATTTACTCATAAATTGAAGTAGTAAGAGAAATATTTGTTAAAGATGTTTAATCTACCATTTCAGATACCACTTAATTCCTAGCCATGCCCCGGAAGTGCTGTGTGTTTTCTTGCAAAACAAATTACAGAAGCCAGCAAGACAAAACTATGTGTGGTGAGATTAATAAAATACCAGTTTATCGTTTTCCAAAAAACAAAGACAATAGAAAGCAATGGATAAAATCAGTTCCAAATGCTAATCTAAATGTTATTAACAATACTGTTATTTGTGAACATTGGCCTTTAAATTTTGATACCATAAAAGTTAATGGAAAAATACGTACAAAAAATCCACCATCTGTATAGTCAGCTGTGTCAAGTAGTCAAATACCAACACCCTCAGCTGTTCAAAGGAATATAAAAAAAAACCTCCAGTACTGTTAGAAATCAAATTGCTGATGAACTTAATGCTTTTTTAGAATTAGATAAAATTAATTATACAAATTTGAAAGAAGGTCTGCTTAACAACAAAGACTTTATATGTCCAGTTGTAGCATTTTTGGTTGAAAATATTTTAACTGTTCAATCATCAAAATCTATTGATGGTATTCCTCTCTTTATGTTGAAAATTTATAACAATTTGCGCTTTGAAACATTTCATTATGGAGTTAAGTGTTATATTAGCAGCCTGTCCAAAAATCATATACAGTTGATACTTGGTCAGAACTGGAAGAAATCATCCGATATTTAAATTCTATGGCTTTTGATCACAAGAAAAATATCCTGAGTCAACGATTTTTAGAAATGGCTCCCAAAATGGTTGGAATAAAATACAGTTCAGATATAGTTGTGTGTGCTTTTGGGTACTATGCAAGATCATGGTCATTGTATAATGAATTAAGATATTTTCAATTACCCTCATTAGCAACATTAGGAAGGATGACGTCAAAAGTTTCAAGACTTAATGAAAAATCTTTTTTGTTATCTATATTTAATACTCTTAATACCAGTCAAAAAGGGTACGTAATTCTCCATGATGAAGTATATATAAAAAAGATGTTGCTATATGGCAAACAACTATTTGGTAAATCAGTTGACAATCCATCTGTATTTGCTCAAACAGTACTTGGTATAATGTTGATATGTCTCAATGGGGGTCCAAGTTTCTTACAAAATTGATTCCAATTTCAAAATTAACATCTGCCTTTTTATTTGAACAAATTGAGTTAACAGTCCAAGCTATCACATCTGTACCAGCTGATGTAAAGGCTATTATATGTGATGGTAACTGCGTAAATCAAGCTTTTTTTAAAATTATATCCTACACTTCCTGAAAAACCTTGGTTAACTGAAGATAATAAATATTTGCTTTTGGATTATGTTCATCTGTTGAAAAATATTCGCAATTTGTGGCTGACAGAAAAAACAGGAGAACTAATCTTTGATGATGATGGAGTAAGTTGAGTTGCAAAAAGGACACACCTTAAACAGTTATATTGTTTTGAATCTGAAAGACTAGTCAAACTTTCAGATTTAAATGAATTTTCCATTGCTCTAAAGCCAATAGAAAGACAATGGAAAAGTGCATTATATGTTTTCTGAAACATATAATGCACTTCTCACTCAGTCTGAAATAAGTGCAGGTAAGAATGATACTGCCCTCTTCATAAACAAAGTTTTGACATATTGGAAAATTTTAAATGTTAAATCTCTTCAAATTGATAAATTACATAATGATCCTCTACAAGCTGAAATTAGATCTTCAAATGACATCCAACTTGATTTTATCATTGAATTTGGTAAAATGGCTCTTAATATGGCTGGCAGTCAAGGTAATCGTAGAAAAACAATTATCCCAAAACACTGTTACTACCATACATCATACTTGCAATGGAATTGTTAGTCTATGCCGACACCTTTTAGCTACAAGTCATAAATATGTACTACATGGGCAATTTTCAACTGATCCATTAGAAAAAGAATTTGGTAAACTTCACTAAGGATCAGGTGTCACCTATAAATGTTCAACAATGTATTGAAAAGCTGCATATTAAACAGCCATCTTTACTTTTAAATCAAAATGTAAATATTGATGAATTTGATGTTAATCCAGGTCACCAATGTACATCTTGAGATTATAAACTTTGTGAGGAAGGTTCAGAAATATTTGACAATCTGGAAAATTTAGAACCGTCTCTTTCCAATGAAATAAAAATGGCTCTTGTGTACATAGCTGGATATATTACAAGAAATGATAATCAACCCAGTGAATGTGAAACCCATTTTTATTATGAAAAATATCCCAATTTAATTGACTGTGGAAAACTAAAAGTTCCTTCTGACCACACTTCTCAATGGTTATTTTTTTTGTTTCATCCTTTTCCATACAATAAAGGAAAAGGTTTGCTATAAATCATTAAGTAACATTTTTATGCTTATTTCTGAGTTTCATTTTTTTCAACATGGAGAAAAAGCATGCTTCTATTTTTGCAAATATAGTTTTGAAAATATTTTGCAAATATGGCACACCTAATTCAGAAAAATAACCAGCTCTAAAAGTTTTGAATTTTTCCTAGAATGATTTTGTTTTATTTGTCTATATTTCTGCGATGATTGATTGTTATATACACACTTCGGCTGATGTCTTCCAGCCTTCTCAGGTTCTGTTTGTCAAACCCAGTAACTGTAATGTGAATTTAAACCAAAGCCTTTATCCACTCATAGGGAATATATTGAATAAAGGATTCAGTGACACCTCTAAATAATATAAATTTCTGATTCAATATATCTTTTACCAGAAATCATAATTACCCCTTTGTGTTGTTTAATAATTATCAGTGTTCATAGCAAAAATACATATTTTCATTTATTTATCTTTCAACACATCCTATTATCCTCAGGTGTGAATAAAAATTTTCATAAAGTGGTTGACTTCATTTTCTTTTAAAATTTCTGAAAATCTTACATCTTTCAATAGGCCTCCAGTTCTGGCTCTCAGTTGCACCATGACTTGGCCTGGAGTATAGAACGCCATGGTGGAAGCCCAATAATAAGATAATAGAGACAGATAGAAGATGTGTCAAATGATTAGGAGGAAGATAAAATACTTCTTCCTCAACTCCAGGAAAGACTGAGAGAAGAGAATAGGTCAGAGGTTGAGCCAACGTTACCTCAACCAGAAGTAAAGAAAGGCCTTAGTGACAAAGTTCAGGGTTGTAGTTGGAAACTTCCTCAAGTGGGAGAGGAATCTAGTGAGTGCAAGGAAGATGAAATGTCAACTCAGTGGGATAATGAATGTATGATATTCCAACATCTTCAGATATTTGTTCAATTCCAAATACTACTGAAAGAAAGACTAAGAGGGGCAAGAAAACTTTCTCATTAAGGAAAATAAGATGTGGCTAACAGGTCATGAGGACTGGAGGAAATTAACCTGTCAATTCTGTTGTTGGGCAGCATCATTGATAATGACCACTGATCTTCAGGGCAGGAGAGCTGCACAACTGCTAGAATTCAACTAGCCTACTAGAAGATGGGAATAGAAACTAAGGAATTTGTAAGTATGAACGAAGCACAGGGTTTAAAAAGGTTTATATAACAGTACTGTCAGTTGATAGCTATCCTTAATAAAATACAACAGGCTAGTCAGTCCCTATTAATTTTACTAGAGCATATAAGGGACATTTAAGAGAATTATTAATTAATTGTTAGTTACCTCACTATTTGAAGTAACTAACAGCTGGGTGGCAGTGTTATAACTGGGATCGTCACGACCGTCAATGAGAATGAGCGTCACAATTAGATGGCCAGCCTCGGGCATAAGTCGTCACACAGGAAGGTTGGCTGGACTCAGCCAGGAGATGTGTTATACTATTACCGCAGACCTTTTGAAGTTGACCCCTCTAAGGAATTATGGAAATATTATAGTGCCCTGCTGGAGGATAACAAATTACTGGTTGTAGTGTCCATACCGTTACTGGACAGGGACATATCATAAATTTACCCAACCACAAGATCGCCTGGGGATAATAGCCAGATATCAAGTTGAAACAGAGCATATAGCTATGAATGCAGCTCAGATGAAGTTTATGATGTGAACAACAGAAGAAGCTAGAAAGTGTAGAAATGATGCCTTGGGAACATGTACCTCACTGAGTCCTATTTATGTGACCAGTGAGCACCGACTGTGTATACTTGAATTATTTAAAGATAATAGAAAGGGGGTTGAGGAATATTACCAGGTTGAGATATTAATTGATACAGTACTACCGCAAACAATCAGTATAACTGAGGGAGTTTGGGTAGTGGTCACTCAGAAACCCATTGATCTCTCCAGGGTGTGTAAAGGAGAACCGGATGCTGAGGATGAAGCCACCCTTAACCCTGATAAAATTACCTCTGGGGTGTTCTGCAATTGGCATGTCTATGACCCTGCCTGCATATTACCAGGCTGAAGAGAAATTTGAAGAAGACTCAATAACAAAGTTGGTTGACAAAATCTTAAATAACTGCACACAGTTATGGGAGCTGGTAATGAATAAATACCCTAAGGTAGATCGGCTACCACAGTTATTATAGCATATAGATAAAATTAATATGAATCAGTTAAAAGACAAATTAAATACTTTGGGAAAAGAATATAAGAATTGGAAGAATAGTAAAGTAATTTTGATAAACTGAACAGTGGGGAGCAGTACTTTATTAGTCATTGTTGCAGTAGTAGTGTGAAAAATGAGGAAATACAAAGAGCAACGGAATAACAAGGATGAGATCCAAATGAACCTGACGACAGGAATTGAAGAAGAACCAACTCCTGTCAAGAAGTCACTGAAACCTCTCCTTGAAAAGAGGAGATTGGCCAAAAAAAAAAAAAAAAAAAAGAAAGAAAGAAGCCTTAAGAGACACATACATTACCACACACACACACACACACACACACACACTAGAAGATAAAAGGACTTATTATTCCTGCTAAAAGGGGTGTGAACCCTATGTGTTATTAAAGAGGCTCTCTCCCTCTGTTGTAAACCACCATTCTGACAATTGTATTGTCTGCTCCTGTGAAAAAAAAAAGAAACATTGTTTTTTTTTATATAAAGACATTCTTCGTAACTCTCCAGGCGTGTTCAACCTTGTTCATTTATTTTATTAATTTTTTTTTTTTTGGTGCCGTATTTATTTTTTTTAACCACAAGTGTCCGGACTGGCTCTAAAAGGCGACTACTAAAATTGAAACGACGCGACCTCTGGGGTCAATTCACAATGTGGGACAGTGGCGCGTTGTTGCAAGAGACATCTTGTAAACCAGCTTTTGTGACATCATCGGACGAGATCATCATGACCAGCAACAGCGACTGAACCAACCAGCCAGCTGGGTGGCAGTGTCACAACTGGGATTGTCACAACCGTCAACGAGAATGAGCGTCACAATTAGACAGCCAGCCCCGGGCATAAGGCATCACACAGGAAAGTTGGCTGGTCTCAGCCAGGAGACGTGTTACCCCAGACCATCTTTAAACAATTATTCATTTGTGTATAACTTTAAATTATTGATAAATTATATCTAAAAAATTAAATCAAATTTTAAAAAATCCACAGGAATTATATATAGAATGTCCAAATGAGAAACAAAATTAAAATAAACATTATTTAATCACTGTAAAAATACATTAATATATAAATTCAAACAAATATTATTTTCAATAAAAGTATCAACTGCTCAAACAGATATTTTTCACACCCAAAATTTAAACCTGTACAGGTATTGAGATAAACTAAAATTATTGATTTACTGTATGAAAAAATAAAATCACTTTAAACTGAGAAATCAGCAAGCTTTAAAATCTTTTCTCTAAATCTCCATTAAAGTACATTAAAGCTGTTTGGTATTTTTCTGAGTTAGACCTTCATGTCTGCCACTGAGTAAATGTTTATATTCAGAAAATGAGTGTTCAATATCTACACTAATAACATGCATCCATATAACTTCAGTGGCAGTCTGTAACAGATTAAGAAATGCTGAAAGTAGGTTATGTTTGTAGTTTATATAAATTTGAAATTCTTCAGAGTTCAGTGGATGAATCTTGCAAAACTGTCATGGCTAATACATAGTAGCTGTTTAGAATTAAACACGAGCTGATTTGTAAAACTCATACTGGATAAATATCCAAGCATTTGTTCAATTTTGAAAGGGATGTACTGAATACATCCTCCAAATTTGATACAATCTTATTCCCCTCTATGTTTTTCAAAACAAATGTTATTTTTGACCTACCAGTATCAAGGAAATGCTGTTAATCTTCCATTAGGTTGTACACAATACATGAAAATGGTAGCATGATCTCCTCCAAGCTTGTCAAAGCTTTTTATTAAATGAGTGCAGATTGAAATATAAATTGTTATGATGCATGGTGCAGTTTACTATTGGTGATGGAATGAAAATTTCTGCTAATTTCTCTAATGGTAGTCAGACTTGGTAACTGTTGAGTGTACTTCGAAAATGATCGTTGGATTTTTTCTTCAGTGACAACTGGTTTTAACTTCAAAATGGCACAAAGATATTGTCGGAGTTTTTCTTCTTCAGCAGATGGCTATTATCATCAGGTTGGCACAACAGTGTTATGGCAAAAAAAAAAAAAATCTTTTAACTCCCTGACACGGCTTCTGCGACTCCAGACTGTAACTGACTTCTGGGCATTTGTATTTATGGTTGTCCTTTTCTACTTGTATGGTGAAGGTGCATAAGGGGGTTTTATGCAAATACTCTAAAATTTAACCAGTCTTCTTTCACTGCTTCACACTTCCAATTCTGTAAGATTCTCCCTCCTCTGGGAGGAGTTATTATATGATGTCAATCTCCATGATGTATTCTTCTTTTATTTTCTCTCCCTCAGGAAAAATCAAAATGATAATTCTCCCAGCAAGTGGCAATTGGCATCTCTCTTTCAACAAGACCATTTTAACCTCTGACCCCTAACTTGCCAGTTGTGTTTTGCTGAATTCAACCTGTTCTTAATCCCAGGTTCCTGTGTAACACATCACTCAATAAGTCCTGAGCATGACATATAGATGGCGTCACTAATAAAAAATCTACATGATTTTTATGAAGTACTAACCTTCAAATGGCATGTGACAGAATTTGGGCTCAATCAGAATAATAGTTTAAAAATTACAGTTTTTTTTGCATGAACATTTGTCAATGAGAAAGCTGTGTTCAAAGTGGGTGCCACGTTTGCACAGTCGATCAAAAACAACAATGCGTCAACGATTCAGAGCATTGTTTGCAACTGTTTCAATGCAACAAGGAGTTTTTTGCATAAATATGTGACGAGGAATAAAACATGGATCCACCACTTCACTTCAGAGAAGTCAGCTGAGTGGACAGCAGCAGATGGAAGCCATCCATAGCGAGCAAAGATGCAAACATCAGCAGGCAAGGTTTTGGTCTCCATATTTTGGGATGTGCAAGGTATTTTGTTCATCAATTACCTTGAGAAAGGAAGAACCATCAATAGTGAATATTATATAGCATTATTGGTGCATTTGAAGGAAGAAGTCACCAAAATGATGAAGAAAAAAGTATCATTTACTAAGACAACAAGTCGATTGCAATGATGGCAAAACTACATGAATTGCACTTCAAATTGCTTCCACATCCACCCAGATCTGGCCTACAGTGACTACTTGGATTTGGTTTCAATGAAGAAGGGATATTGGGAACTGAGGTGTATTTTGAGGCCAAAGACAAATTGTTCTACAAAAAAAGCACCAAATTGTTAAAGAAGCATTGGAATCAGTGTATCACCTTAGTAGGAGACTATGTTGATAAATAAAATTGATTTTTATCTAAAAGCTGTTGTCTGGGATTTATTGAGTGATGTGTTACTAGTGGCATTCTTTTATCTTGTGTAGTAGTGGTGTACATTTTTTAATAGATCTCTAACCAAAATGTTGTATTTTTTTTTTTACAGAGTAGCTAATAGGTAATTTTTAAAAAAATTGTTTTTGAATTTTTGGAAAAGGTTTGTTTGTCTATTGTAACAAAATTAAATAATTAACTCACAAACTGGATGTTGTAGTAAAACATTGTCTTACTTCCAAAGATGATTTATGTTTATAGTTACTTTTTTTTATTTTTAAGAACAAAAACTTATCTTACTTGAATTCTTACATGAGTAATACTAATTTGGGTATGCACATACAGGGCTACCAGGCTGAAATCAGTAAAGGCGCCTAATAATGTTTAAAACAAAAGTAGACAAAGTTCAGTTTTAATTTCAATAAATAAATTGTTGAAAAGTTATCTATAGACAAAAACTACATTATCATTATTGTTTTGTAAAATTTGTTTTTTAAGAGAGACAGTAGGTAAAGGGAATGTATTAAAACATTACAGACTTTATCCTTTGGTTTCTGTCGGACGAGTGAGTTAGGAAAGGCAAACATAATAACAAATAAAAATGGCAGAAAATCTGTTAGAAAAAAAATTTAATTTAAAAATTGCAATTTCTTTTTCAAGGAAAATAGGCCCCTCTCTTCGATGTGTGTGTGCACATTATATATATATATATAATTTCAACCTAATAAATTAAAGGTAATACTTCCAGTAAGCAAAATAATTTTCGATATTTCAAACTGAATTTAAATTGATTGGAATGAGTGTCAAAAACAGTAAAAACACTAAAATCATCTACATTGATAAATTTTCTTTATTAAAATATCTTTCAAAAATAAAATTTACTTTTCAAAAACTTTATTTGAGGAAGATTATCTGATTTTAAATTTATATCAAAGAAAAGCATTTTTATTAACATGGAGATGGTTATTTTTATGAGGTGTTGATAACTCTTGATGAACATGTTTGGGAATTTTTCTAAGGGTTACAAATTACTTGACAAATATAATATGAAAGACATTTTTATATAACTTTTTTTAACTACCTGGTAATCTTAAAAATGTCAAAAAAATATTCTAAGCAATTTAATATTTTATTGAATTGTGGGTACTTTGACTTTTGAAGAGCCTGTTGAGAAAATATTAGAAAAATACCCATAAATTATAACTTTACTATACTACCAATCTTATTTTCTGATAATGTTGTGTACATGTGTATTTACAAAAACTGACATGCTTATACGCACAAAATAAATTCAAAGTTCTTTTTAAAATATTGGGCTCATTGAGTTGTAGTAAACTTTTCCATTTATGATAATTAAATACAGTATTAATTTAATAACAATATCACTTGACTGCATTTGTCTATATTTCTTAGATGAGGTAGTATTTACACTATTTACATTATTCAGACTATTGTCCTCATCTTTGTTGCCATTTGTACACATGGCCCAGTGGATATAGTCCTTGGTTAGTCCCAGTGGTTTGAGCCAAAGAGTTGTGAGTTCAATACCAGGCTACAGCAGAAGTGAACAAGTAACTTAGAGAGTTCAGTTAGAGGGAGATAACTCATGACTACCAAAAGAAGCTTCACGTAAGGAATGAGAATGCTATACCCCAGTGATTGTAATAAAGGGTTCGGTTCAAAATTCCTAGCACCTGAAGAAGACCAGAGCATACAATAGCTAAAATGTTGTACAAATGTGTGAGTGTGTGTATACACACACATCAGTATGTAAATATTTATCAGGTGTTAATAAAACAGTGCTCACAAAGCAAAAAGTATAAATAAATATACATATTATTGTATGTTTTAAGCATGACTTGAAGTTTCATGCATTATGCAATTGTTAGCTGCATATTATGACCTGACTGTTTTTCATTGAATTATTATTTTAGGCATTAGTGTTGCTTAAGTTAAGGTTATTATAAATTGTGTGTGCTAATATTTTTATTTATTAATTGTATAATTTAGTTAGGTTTATAGCGAAACTCAAAAATGGAATAGGAAACTAAAATTATATATATATATATATATATATATATATATATATATATACATACACACACACCAAACCCTACCTGTAACATACTTGTTGACAACAGAAATATTATTATCATAGCATCATACATGTGCAAAAAAAGATTAAAAATAATGGAAGCATTATTAATAAAAAAGAAAAACCTAGCACTCAATAATATCAACTACAAACACACTAGCAATGTGCTTACTGTGTTTGGAACATAAAACATATACAGGGCTCTACAAACATACATGACACTACACTCCAGATATACACATACATGTATGACAGGAAGATGGTTCATGTAAAATGACAGGTTTGGAATAAAATTAAATGGCTGACAGACAGTTCACAGGGATGAAACTTCACAAGCCAAAATCTATTATGTTTTTGCTGTTGAAGGGTGTGAACATGCATAAACTGTCTGCTGGGACACTTTCATACCAAATTTTTCTGACAGGAAATGTCACTGTCTTCACTGCTGAGTCCAAAAATTTCAAAATTAATTATTTTGTGGTCATTCAGATATTAAATATCCTCAGGTTTCCCCTCCTTGTCTTTTCCATAACCATGTTTTTGTAATAACCTTAAATTTTATTAATTATTAATCTCAATGCTAATAAATATTAATATACTCAAGTCTCAATATATGGTTGAATAATTTTATATATTAAGAATAAAAATAAGCTTATTACATGGTGTCATGTGATAAAAAATGTTAAAATATTACAATTAAACATTTATTAGTTGTTTTAATTCAATGCATTTCAAATCTTTTCAGTTAAAACATCAAATAAATGCTTAATCTGAATATATGATTGAGAATTTAATCTTGCCTGAAATTTCATTTAAGTTATATATTTTAAATGAACATCAACTCAAGCAAATGATTGTATTATTTCAGAAATAGTAATCTTAATTTAAAAATTGATCTGTTTTAAATGATGTGCTCATTGAAGAACCAGAAAATTAAATTCTACATTAAAAAATTAATCAGAATAAAAGTACAATAAACATTAAAAATAGCTGCTATTATTGTTAAATTTTTTCTTGCCATTTTGCTGTGTCAAACTGAACTTATTAACTGAGTTACGGCAAAACTAATGTATACAATTCACTGCCCTTATTTTTCAGTGCATTATTGAACTAGCACCACTTAATAAAACAATATTATGAGAAAATTAAGTGGCTTATATAATACAGCCATTAATTAGAAGAATATTTTTTATTTTGGTGAAATTTATATTTTCAAATTTTTGCAAAAGTATACTTGTTTACTTTTACACAAACAAACCCACATTCAATCTTCTGTGTGAGATAATACTATATTAATGAGAAAAGGAAAGAAAAAGATGATAAAATACAAGGAAAATAACAATGACCATAAATCCTGTCACATCAAAAAGCTTCTGGTTGGCTCTAAATTGTTTTCCTAATGAAAAAAGTTGTAATTAATAACCAAGTTGAAAGTTGATATTTATGTACAAAAATAATGAATACACATAATACAACTGTGTTTGATATAATTGATCTGATATACTACTGTAGAAAGGAAATTTGGGGGATATTTTCAGTGAAAAGATTCAAGTATTGTTGCATTAAGGAGTATCAAGACATGGACTAGTAGGTTCCCAAACACTGGACTGCATAGTAGACATGGGGCTTGGACTACGAACGTTCCTGAACTTTTCTTGTAAAATGTTGCTGAAAGCCTGCATCAAAGGATCACTGAAGCTGTTATGATTGGGTGTATGTCCATCTTGGACAGGTGTACCTCCAGGTGATCTAAAAGTGAGAAAAATGACAATTAGATTTTATTTGTAGTTCTCTGATAGACAAAGAAAGTATTACGGAAATAAAGTCTTACAGGAATGAAAAACAATTGTTTAACCCTTTTCTCTTCATGTTGCAAGTAGGTCAGAGATTTTTCTTTGACTACTGCAACTATGTATTGCTTGGTCTTATGTTTCTTAGAATGAAGATGAGTGCTGCTAATTAATAATCACTTGCTGTGGAGATGCCATGAAGAACTCTGATGATCAAGATCATGAAATCAACCAAACGGTTCATGTATCTTAGCTTAAGAAATTGTATAAACAAATATATTAGGCAATGTAGAAGTAGATAAAATAATGGTTCAGATTCCTGAATCATTCAAACAAACTGGCAATCTCACAAATCTTTTATTTTCATTATTGATAGCATTTTTTAAACTAAACTAATTTAGTCTTTTCTTTAAACCTAATGTAACTTGAATCAAAGCTAAAATAATTGCTTTTGTAATTATTTTTAGTCCTGTTCAATAAAAAAGTGTATTGCATGTAAAATGGCAAAAAAAAACAAAAAGAAAAAGGGGTTAACTTTTATTAAAAAAATTGAATTTAAATAATTCTGACTTAAAATTCTTTTCCATCAAATTCCTGTTCTTTAAATTAACTGTGATTCACTAATTATGCCCCTTTTAATCACTATTCAAGAAAGTAACTAGAAAAAAATATGTAATATCCAATATGACAGCCAATTAATGTTATTGGCTGATGTGTTGAGACATCTGTGACCTCTTTGACCTATGAACCTTGCTGACAGAAAGAAAATTAAGATTTTTTTTATACAGTTCAGTTGAATAATCCAGAAACTATACATCAAATATGATTTGGAAAGCCTTTTAGATTTAAAAAAAAATATATATAATTTCAAGTGTTGTCAAATATGAAGTAAATGATTAATTTTCTACAAATCAAAGGCAAACATTCAATTTAAGTAAAATTCTATGAAACAAAGTTTGTTTTATTTTCATATTTTAAAAATAAAACAGTTATTCTTTTTTGGAAGCAAAAGTAAAACTTGTTTAAAAAAAGTGGCTTAGACACCTAAATCGTACCTATTACATAATGTATAATAAAGCATTTTTATTTTGTGTATAGTTAGGTCTTGAAGGCTGTCATAATGCATTTAGTAAAATAAAGGAAGGTAAAGAAGTTGTTGAGTATTACCAGTTTATTATGCATTAATATTTCGAGATCAAAATCTCATCTTCAGAATAGCTAGAGAGCTTGTGTCCGAGTGAGTTGTGCCTTTCAACGAATGGTCATTCCTGGCTGCTGCTGCTGTCATTAATTGTAGTGAGTGCTTGTGTGTGTGTGTGTGTGTATGTGTATATGGGTGATAGAGCATGTATATGTGTGTATGTTTATGGTATATATATATATGTGTGTGTGTGTGTGTGTGTGTGTGATTGATAGTTGGGACCTTTTTCTGGTCTGATATCAGTCTGCTTTAATATGTGGTTTATCTAAGTATGCATTGATCTGACCATTAGTTTGACTTTTGCCAAAATGGGAGAGGGCTTGTTTTATGACTTGTTTTATCTATCTGCTTTATCTCGTGTGTGCATATCCGTGAGTGTGTCATGTGTGCGTGTTTATGTGTGTATACTTGTATTTTATTTTACTTAATTTTGTATATATTTCTTTTTTAATTATTTTTATTTTGTGATCATTTTATATGTATATACCTACATACCTTTTATGGTATTGTGTGTCCATGTGCATGTGTGTGTGTGTATATATATATATATATATATATATGTATGTATGTATGTGTATGTGTGTGTGTGTGTGTGTGTGTTCTGGTGTATAATGTCATAGGTACCTCCACTATTATGCGGGAAAAACAGCATAGCGAAATGAAAAAGGCCACAAACTCAATGAATATAAAGTTTTATCATTCAAATGTTGATGTTATTATTAAGATGAAAGACCAAAATATTTTTTTTTATTAAATTATTTTTTGAAATTTTTGAATTCTTTCTAACAGACAGATAGCATAATGAAAAAGGCCACAAACTTAATGAAAATAAATTTTTATCATCAAAACATTGATGTTATTATTAAGATAATTTTTATTTTGTAGATATAAAAAAAATGATTTGTTTTAAAAAATATTGACAATTTAATACTTTGTATAAAATTAAAGTTTTTTTTTCTTCTCAGATAGAAAAGGTACCATAAAATCTGGTTAAGATTAAAAGCAACAATTTACGTAAAATACCTTAATTGATTTGTAGACTTGAGTCTTCGCAAAGGGTTGCTTAATGCCAATTCTTCAGCAATGCTTAGACAAGAACCTCCATTTTCATCATGGCAAAGTCTAAGAGGCAGAAAGATAAATAATAAATTCCAGCAATACTTTACATGATTTATCAATGTGCAGCTAACTCCCATGTATATCATTTCAGCACACCTTAACAAATTCTTGAAATCTATTTTTAAACTGGGTATTTAAATGTTAATCAACTGCATTTTTCTTGTTATGCAATTTCTTAACAGAAAATTCTTTTACAACAAATGAAATAAGATATCTTTTTAACAACAACATTTGCAATGTTCGAGCTTTCTATCCTGCAATAATTGGTGTGTCAAAAGAATGGCTCTTCCCTTGACACTGCTATTATTTTGTACTTCCTTCACTCCCTCAGCAAGGTTTATTTAAAAGATAAAAATTTATGAACCAAGTACAATGCAATATTTATCATTTTATAAAAAACTTTTTAAACAAAAATTTAAAATGAATTACAAAATTATCAAATGTATAAATCCACCTTCATATGCTTGGGTTTTATTAAAATTCCAATCATCACTTTTAAAGCAATAAGCATTGCCAAGAGAGTATTTTCATGATTTAGTAAATTTTTATAAATTTATGAATAAAAAATTGTTTTCCTATTTATTTCTTTATGAATTGATAAATTATAAACATTGCATTGTATTAGTTTGTTTGCATTTTTAAAATGTTGTAAATATAAAATTATTCTGGTAAATAATCTGATAAATTGTGTTTAATATTTTTGTCTTAAATCCTCAAAGAAAGAAGAAAATATATATAAGTTCACTTTCATATTTTTTTTTTATTTTTAATTATATCACCCTGAGCAAGGTGGTAACACCACTGATGTGCAGGGGGCTACGTAAGAGTGAAAAGATTGGAAAAGAGAAAACCGGAAACTACATCCTAAACACAGAACAAGGGATGAGCCTCTTCACCTGTTCAATAGACGTGGATGGAGTGTGAACCAGGCAATAGTTTAGTCTATCTAGTCCAATTGAAAAAAAAAAAAAGAAAAGAGTGAAAAGATTGGAAAAGAGAAAACTGGAAACCACATCCTAAACAGGGAACAAGGGATGAGCCTCTTCACCTGTTTGGGTTTTATTAAAATTCTAATCATTGTTTTTTTAAACAGTAAACATTGTCAAAGGAGTAAAGGTAATTAAAACAATAGCAGTGTCATTGGAAAAACTGTCCTTTTTACCCCATTTTATTGTGGGCATGAATGATGGTTAAACTTTACCACAACATTTATGCTTATTTGTAATTATCAAGTTATTTTTCTTGTCTTCAGTAATGTACAGGTATTAAACTCTTGACATTTTTCTTCACTACTAATTTGTTTTTTTTAAACCTAACCTAAATTAAAATGATACTAGCAATAAAAAAAAAAAAAAGAGAAAAGAACTTACTTTTTTTATAAAATAAAAAATTCTGAGTTCAGAAAAACCCCAATACAAAGCAAAACTTTCAAGAAATAAAACTGGTTTGTATAATATGAAAAGTTGATTTAAAAATAACAAACTGACCTGCCACGTTTTAGTTTTGATTTAGCTTCAAGAATGTTGACACTGTTGGGAGCCTGAATCTGAAGGAGAAGGCAGTTAGCAAACCATTTAAAAGAGGAATGTAACAAAGAAAAGAGAAATAGAAATTTTAAACAATTATATATAAAGAAAACGTTCCAATGGATTAAAGAACCATGACTAAAAATAAATTCTGTAGTTATGTCATTAAAAATATTAAGGTGATCAAGCAGTTGCACAAGAAAATAAAAAAATGCTGTCATAAACAGAATTGAACTTGAATTCTGGTTGCGGCAGTGTGCGTATATTTCACTGTCATGTTCTTAGGAAAGACATGAAATAGCTTTTCTATGTGATACATTCCATTGTTAAACGTTCTGACATAATTCTTATCTCTGACATGTCACAATGAGTTAGGGATTCTTTTTTGTTACCATGTAACTCAAAACTATTTGTTTCATGTTATTTGGAAAGGACATGAACACTGCTTGTGATGGTTAAGCTTAGCATGATGCAAAAAAAAAAACATACCAACTAACCAATATCATCAAGTAGTAAGCTATTATTTGTTTGTTAGTATGACATTGGTCTTTGCTTTTGACAAGACCACAATCAAGTTGACAGAAAGAAAGCACAAAGAGAATCAGAGATTGTTGCCAAGTTTGATAATAGATGAAATCAGATAATCTATAACTATAAAAGGATTTAAATAAATAACAAGATAATACCTGTACAAATGGATATCATATTTGGGATATATGTTAACTGGTCAAAGTAAGAAATAATTACAAATTACAGATAAAAATATTTCCAATCATAAATGTAAGAGAGAAACAAAGTAGAAATCCTGATGTCACATTTGTCATCTCATGCTTCAAAATTCTATTTTACAGTACTTTTTCAAGGACATAAAAAAAATTATTAGAAAGTTAGATAAAATAATTATAAATAATATGATAAACTAAGTTTGTTTATTGATCTTTCTCTTGAGGGGATAATATAATATTTATATAAAAGAAATGTAAATTAAATAAATGATTAATAAGAGTCTAGGGTTATTTTTTAAACTTACTTTTAAGAGAAGTGTATTTAAAAGAAAACCAGACAGTTAATAAAAAATTAATTTGATGTGATACATTTGTTTGATTTTTGATTGATCTGTTTTTCTACAGTTTATCAACCTATGGGAGATTATTTAAAGCCAGAAAAATATTTTTAGCTTGTAAGAATTTTCTTTTTTGGAGTTTCAACAAGAATTCTGTGTGTTTCAGCTGCATATTTCATTTGAATAAAGTTATGCTGTAAAATTCCCCGCAAATACACTTTATTTGGCACAAAATCTGACATGTTTAACACTATGAAAAACAAAATTTTTTACACTTCAGCAAAATGACATACACTGAATTTCAAGCTTGCTTATAGTACTTCCTTATAGATGCGTTACCATCTGAAACTACACACATGCAGTTCTGTTAGAAAACAGTGAGAACTTATTCAAGATCCTAATAGAATGGCTCAAAAAGAACCCACTGAAAATAAGTCAGTCAAGGCAGATAGTTTGTGACTTAATTTTAAATTTTGAAAACGATATACACCATAGAATTTATTAAGTAATCAAAGAGTGACTTCTACACAAATTTAAACATTGAAATCTATCTAGAGCCTATTTGGTGACAAGTCAGCAAAAAATTTCAGGTTACAAAATTTTGGAAGATACAGAAGCTGTAAAAATTTCAGAAGGTACCAAAAAGTTACAAGTTATAAGGATGCAGAAGAAAAAGCTATTTTGACTGTCATCAGTGGATGATCTAGGCTGTTTCTTACAAAAGTAAGAGTAATGAAAATAGAAAAAGAATCACAATCAAAGTGAAACACACATATATCAATAATGGATATTATTATAACATATCATTATAAATATGGGAACCTATGCCTTCCGTATGATCTGACCATATGCACAAAGCAATCATCAGGTACTGATATCACTTGATAATTGCATTGTGCATGAAACCCAGAGTTGTAGTATTGGTGAGGAAAAATGTTTATTTATTATTAATATAAATTATAGATCTATTATTCAATGAGTGCTATTTTATTAGCACCAGCACTTAATGTGTGATATTATACATATATGTATGTTGCAACATAACTCATGCTTACTTTTGAGGTTGTGAAAAGAATGCTGAACAGTGCCATATATGTTCAAAACATTGTTCAACCCAATCTGCTGCCATTTCTTCTGGCAGGTTAATGTCCATGCTACTCATTATGCTTTACAAATTGTTTGACAACTCCCTTGGCCAGCATGATGCCAGTGGTTGGACCAGTGTGTTGTAAGCAAATACACTCTGTTAGATGTGGCTAAAGGCAGAATTTGCTCTTATCACTGAATGATGACTTTCTTGCAACACTGGGATTGTGTACAAGTTTTATGACATAAGGGGATGTCTGGCTAGATGCACATATGCCCATCATTTTGCTTCAAGTAAATGATTCTGATGTTACACAGGCCACATCTGCACTGATCTATGCTGTGAACACTGGGTGATCATCACTGCTGCCCTTACAATGCATTTACCTCAGAGAGTATCTGTACCCCTAGTTTATCTAATCCCAATTCTCAACATCAAAGTACAAATAGACGCATTATATATATTGTGAGCAGCAATTTTCTGAAATTACCATCCAGCTTCTTGATTGCCAATAATCCACGCCCTCCCAAATGGTTCTAACTGAAAATGTGTATCTCTGTAGTAGTGGAGTTAGCATATCATGTATCATGTATTTATTGCATAAATAGCTAAAAACTGAAAATGTTATTGTTACTAACTCCAGCATATATATATATATATATATATATATGCTGCTCCTAATTCAAAACCAGCATTATTCTTTAGGTGGTTTCAGTTTTATTTACCATTTCATAAGAGCTGCTTAGCCTGACCAAGAAGAAATTTAAAAAAATCTATTTGGTCAAATTTTAATAATTTTAAGCATTTTCTTAATTATTATCTTATTATTAAAAGATTGAAACATTTACATGAACTTACTTCTACTGAATTTCTTTCTTTTAGTGGGGAACAGGGTTGAGATTTAGGCCCAGACAGTTCTTTATATCTGAGATATGAAGGAACTGCAGACAACGTTGTCGAAAGTGGGGGAGGTGGCGGTGGCGGTGGTGGTGGCGGAATGTTGGTTGGGTGTAGTGCTTGTCGTGCCAATGGACTTTGATTTTCTTTGCTGTTTTTATAAGCAAGCCGTTTAGAAAAGCGAGTCCTTTTGGCATCTGCAAGAAAGGAAGAAAGCAAAAGAATACCTTGTTTTAGAAAGTGGAACTGCACATATAAAAGATCAACAGCTTTCTGAAGGATTGAAACATTTCCAAAAAGCTACTCATTTAGATTAATTTAAAGATTCTAGCTATGAACTGTGGCATCTTCACACCATGGTAAAAAAAATCTATATGTAGGATATGTAGGATAGATATCAGTTGGCCTGGACTTGAAGAGGTTAAGATTGTAATTGTCAGGGAAGCATCTTCTTTAATTAATGAAGTTCAGCTGTAGATGACCACTTAAATGCAAAAGTTAAACATCATTCTGATTGTTCAATATCAACCATTTAAGAATTTCAGGTTCTAGAGAAAAATACCTGTTTGACACATCAGTTCCTTGAAGAATTATAGACATGTAGAAGAAATGAAAAGTTGCAAATTCAAGCAGTACTCTCACAACTATCAGCACCAAGAGACCCTCTTGACAATGAAAAACGTCAGTGTTATGTATCTGATAATGAAGCATCATCATTCTCAAGATTAGCACAACTGCTATGCAAATTTAGCAGTAATGTTATCTTATATTGAGAGACTGCTTTCCCGAAACAGTTAATTTTTCAGAAAAAAAAAACACTTACATACACAAACACACCCTACTCAAAGTGTTTTTCATGTTGGTTAGGTTGTCCTCTACAAGGTGTATGCTATATGGTAAGAAATATGTTAACTAAATATCAAAACCTATCATTATTAAAAAGCTGTATTTAAGATATTAAGAGGCTTTTTTCTTTTTTTTTACAAGTTTTAATAATAACATTTATTTCTTCAATTTAAAAAAAAAATATATTTAAAAATATTTGTTGCATTTTACACACACACACACACACACACACACACACACACACACACACACACACACACTCTCTCCCTCTCTCTTTCTTTCTCAACTGAAAGTGTATGAAATATGACTGATGAAATTTAGTAGATTATTAAATTCTATTTAATACTTGTTGAATATCATAAGTAAAGTTTAGGATGTTTATGAATAGGTAAAGAGAAGAAAAGTGATGTTGCAAGTAGTTAGATAATGAATAAATGAGATTACCTTGTGAATAGTTAAATGCCCTGCATATGTTCGATTTTAAATCTTGTAGTTTTTCTTCACATTCTGGCTCACTTATAGAACAAGGGAGGTAATTAGACATACCAATTGCTGACATAAATCTTGACTGAAACACACAAGTCAACATAATATAAACAGACTGAACATATTGAATGAACAAATTAAATTATCTGTAGTAATTAAAAAGATCAAATTATAGATGTCATATACAATATTTGAGCATAAATAAAGTAAAAAGTTGTCCAAGAGTAGATCAATAAGTCCACAGCCAATCAAATAATTATCAGCTTAATTTTGAGCTGAAATTAGCACTGTATAATAATGGCACGTAAAAATCAATTTGCAGGCTGACTTCAAATTCTGGCTGAACCTGTTATGTTCACTTATGTATTAATGTCCTTAGAAAAATCATGAGTTCATCTTTTCCAGTCCAAGACATGGCTAAAGTAGAAGGGCAGATTAAACTCATTAGCTTGGTTAGCAATCAGTTGGGCATGGGGCAAAACAACTTTACTCTCCAAGACCTACAACTGAAACCTCAACAGCATTACCTAGTGTTGTATTTTTTATGACCGTATGGTCCATGGAGAGTCTACAAGTTTAAGAAGAAGAAATGTTCAATTTATGCAATTAATATTTATCACAAGACAAGAAGATGATATTAAATAATATTGAGTAAAATTAATCCTTTTTTCATTAGGCTATAAACTTATTGATATACCTACATATATTTAGTTCCAATATCTACTCACCTTAAAAAAAGATATGCTAGAAGAATTTTCATATTCATCTTTCTTCTTTTTTTTAAAATAGTTGAATATTTTTCAGGATTTCTTTCGATGAATTCCATCAGTTCCTGGAAATAAGAACAGAAAATTAGATATATTTCAATATTTTCATCTAGACACAATCCAAACAATATTTAAAATTTTAAACAAGAACTGATTAGGGTTTAAAGTTCAACCCTTTCAAGAACAAATTAATTTCTAGATTTTATTAATTTTAAGGTAACTGAAATTTCAATTCGAATTGTGAGTTAGATACACAATTTTACTTTTCTACACTATAAATATTCTGATAAGATTACATTAAGGTAGAGATATTTTTACTCCTGAATATCTTTTTGGGTGTTTCCATGGAAACTGCAACTGCTAAAAATATATTATTATATGTAATATATATTGGATTTAGAATTAAAATTTTCTAAGTTCAGAAGTGAAAACTTTGATCTAGAAAACTGAGAACATTTTGGCATGAGCTGCTGTCATTAATGATGACCAAATCAAAACAGCTGATTAAAAATGAATCCAATTCACACAACATGGGGCATCATAGAAATACTATACACATATGAGTGAGCATTAAAAGGCATTTGAAAACACTTGTATATGTTAATTGCTATGATGTTTAGGTACCTTGTGATTTAATAGAAAAAAAAATAATGAATCAATTTTCATTTGAATTTTTTGTTTAAATGAAACAAAAATAAGCCATTTTAAAAATTAATGATCACACATGATGCATTATTTAAAACAATATGGAGTGAAAAAAATTTAGGGGAAAATTAAATGAACCACTATTAACCACTCCAAAAATTAATTCACAGAAGGTGTAGTTGTGTATCTAGTTTGACCAGATGGCATTCTGTATTATAAAAATCAAGAATTGGCCAATTGGAAGCTTGTTGTCTTTCATGAAAACAATGCCAGATTTTCTATCTCTTTATAAACCCAGCTAGGATGTTCTACACCTCTCTTGACTTTGCACCTTTGGATTAATACTTATTTTTTGTTTACTATAAAATTCTCTTAATGAGAAGTTCTTCAATTCTCTGTAAGCATGTAAAAACACTTTTTTCATTACCCAGAAAGATGCCAAGTTTTGTGAAGTGAAGCTGACTCAAAGATGGTGAAAGATAGTGGAATGAAATGGTACATATGTGCTTGACTAAATCCAATGTACAAAATTGTAAACATTGACTTTGAATTTCACTTAAAAATAATACAAACTTTTGCTCCAATCCAATACATGCACCTGGCCTATAACTAATGCTGCTGAAGTCATTAGAACAACATTTTTGTCTAATTTCCCCACTTTAAATGCATTATTAGAGTTGAGACTGGCCTGTATGTCTACGTTTCATTGTAGTATTGAAATTCAACTATTTATCAATGAAAAGAAATCACAAATTCAAATCACTAAATTAAAAGTATACTACCATAACATGGAAGCTGTTGTATTACTTAGGGTTAATTCTATAGCATATACCCTGCTACCAAATTGATATTAGTACACTTAGTTGAATATATACATTAGATTTTATTGTGCAAATGCTTTCAAAATAAATTTGGTATTAAATAAGGATGTTGATAAAAATTTTTAACCTATATTTATATTGAAAGAACAATCATAAATTTGTACATAAGTTAATAGTTAACAAAGTTTGAGGATACAAATGAACAGATCAAAAATTAACAAGTTTTTACTGTATAAGTATTGAAGGAATGTGATTATTATCTATTTGTGAACATCTACAGTTTCTTCCTGATCTTGATAATGGCAAAAATCATGGTTAAAAGTGCTAGAGCCCAAACATTCAGACAATGTTTACATTTATAGGATCTACACAAGCTTTATCTAATATATGAACAAGAATATTTAATTAAAAAAGTAATTAAAAGAAAAAAGTTTATATAACACATCATTGAGCCTGACATATAGATGGTACCACTAATAAAAAAAATCCATATGATTTTTATGAAGTACTAATCTTCAAATGGCAGGTGACAAAATTTGGGCCTAATCAGATTATTAGTTTACAAATTACAGTTATTTAAATGAAGCTACAGCTGCAAATTTTCAAAACAATGGAAAAATCTGAATTTTGTGTGTTGATAAAGCATTGCTTTCTGATGGGAGAAAATACTGTTCAAGCAAAGCAATGGTTTGATAAGTGTTATTTGGATTTTGCTTCATCAGAAACAAGGGTTAAGAGGTGGTACATTAAACAGTCGTACAGACACAAATGATGCTGAATGCTCAGGTCGCCCAAAATCAGCAGTTGTTTTGGAAAATACAAAAGAAATCCACAAATATGTTTTGGCCAATCATAAATTGAAGTTGCTTGAGATAGCAGAGGAGTTAACATATCAGAAGGCAGTGTATTCATCATTTTGCATGAACATTCGTCAATGAGAAAGCTGTGTTCAAAGTGGGTGCCGCGTTTGCACACAGTCAATCAAAAACAGCAATGCGTCAATGATTCAGAGTGTTGTTTGCAACTGTTTCAACACAACAAGGAGTTTTTGACAAGGATGAAACAGGGATCCACCACTTCACTCCAGAGACAAATCAGTAGTCAACTGATTAGACAGCAGCAGGTGAAAGCCCTCCAATGTTTTTGTCTCTGTATTTTGGGATGTGCAAGGTATTTTGTTCATCGATTACCTTCAAAAAGGAAGAACCATCAATAATAAATATTATATAGCATAATTGGTGCATTTGAAGGAAGAAATTGCTGAAAAACAGCCACAAATGAAGAAAATGAAAATGATCTTTCATCAAGACAATGCACTGTGTCACAAATCGATTGCAATGATGACAAAGCTACATGAATTCAAATTGCTTCTGCATCCACCCTATTCTTCCGATTTGGACCCCAGCAACCTACCGGCTGTTTGCAGACATCAAAAGAATGCTCCAGGGAAAGAGATTTGGCTCCAATGAAGAAGTGATATCAGAAACTGAGGCATATTTTGAGGCCAAAGACAAATCGTTCGACAAAAATGGTTAGAGAAGCATTGGAATCAGTGTATCACCCTAGAAGGAGACTATGCTGATGAATAAAGTCGAATGTTGCTTAAAAGTGTTGTCTTATTAGTTAGGCTCAGGACTTATTGAGTGATGTATTATGTGTAAAATTCTTGGTTTGACCACAGATTCCCCACAAATTCTCATGTTTGGCATTTAATCAGATTTTGGGAAGTGGGTTCAGATAAGAACTTTTCAGTACTTCAAATGTGTGTGTGACAGATCTCTCTCTCTCTCACACACACACACACACACACACACACACACACACAACAATTTAAATTATTAATTTAAACAAAAGGAGTTTTTTCAACCAAATCCAACTAAGAGTATACACAAAGTAGTCTTAAAAATGCATAATATAAATTATTTTCTAAAGTAATAAAAGTACCTATACTTAGATAAACATATTATTTTTCTGAAATGTTATTTTGGTGTTTTTTTTTTTTAATTAGGAATAATAACGAACATATAAGACATAACCTTTGGTTACAGTTCATCTGAATATCTTAAAGAGTAGATAAAGAAAATCATTTTATAAATGTGATTATACTTTAAGTGCTTTGTATGTTTCCTCAGACGCTTGCATCTCATATTCTTCTTCTGTCATCATTAAACAATACTTCTGTTGTAGATTTGATGGATCATCAAACTCACCATAAGTCTCCATTCTGAAATTAATAAAAAGCAAATTATAACATATGCAAAATAGAGGACCACATATGGTAGAATTTCAAACAATAAAGTACTAAGAATGAGAATGCTGTTTGGGGTTTCACTTTTCATGTTATATTAGGACGAGCAGTATAGCCCAGCATTGCTCAGGTGTAATGAAAACTTTAAAACTAACCCATGGTCCTGGAACACAGACTCTTTTGATGTTGGCACGAAAATGTAGGTTGTTAAGACTAAGAATTACAATTATACCTACTTAGAGCAAAACCCGAAGCAAAAACCAAATAAAAAGGGCTGAAAACCTGATTTTGATCAGACCCTATAGGATGTCGGGATATGAACCATATTGACGGCTGAATATTGGTTTCTGATCAGATTCAATAGAATATCCAGGGTATCGATTTCTGATATTGGGGAAAATGAGTTGTCTGAGATCTACTAATGTTAGAGACTAAAAACTATAATTTTACCAAGTTAGAGCAAATTCTGCAGCATGAACCACAATAAAAGGGCTGAAATCCCGATTTTTGATCAGACCTGATCAGATATCGGGGTATCGATTTCTGATATTGGGGGGAAATAAAAAAAAATAAGTAGCCCACGACCTGATTGGAAGCCTCAAGAATATTTGTGTGAAGTTTGGTGAAAATCGGATAAAAATTGTGGATTTGTATAAAGGACACACACACACACACGCATTTGAGATAATGGCATAATTTGACCAATTCATCTTAAGCAACTCCGGATAAGAAATACGAGCGTATAAATTCTTAATCCTTAAAACAAGAAGAAGACGAAGCCGAAGATAAGAGAAGAAACTGTAGAGTTATTTGTATGCTGACTCTTATTTGCTAAAAGAAGAAGACAAAACTGCATTGTTTATCAAAAAAGAAAGAAAGGTAGCGATATAGAGAAGATAACGTGCGGACGAAGAGATAGTGAAGAGAAGAAACCGTAGAATTATTTGTGTGCTGAAAATACAGCGATTGTTTGAAGAAAGAAATCAAGAAAATTGTGGACATCGCCGAATATTTATATGCTGAAAATACAACAGTCAACTGAAAGAAAAGTAAAGAAAGTCACAGCCACATATATTTCAAGTGGACCGTGATTGAATCTGAAGTTGTATAAAGAAAGAGAAAGAAAGAAAAAGAAAGACAGAGAACAAAACAAGAGAGAAGAAACTGATATAAAGATAAGTTATTATATTCTTAGGCCCGTGTTAGAAAACACATACATTTTCATGAATATTATTTTTCCACAAACACTATACTATATGTACCAATAATTACATGATTCTCCCTATCTTTATTTTGTGTTAATCTCTTGCATCCGTATTCACCTGTATTTGTTCATATTTGTTAATATTTGTCATAAATTGTTATTTCGACTAAGTTGGATATCCAAACATACGTTTTGAGGTTCAGGTCATTGGACATTCTTATTCATACTTATATTTTTTTTATTCTAATATTTTGTTACTTATTAAAATCTTATATCAAAAATCATTTCGCCTTGTCGTTTATCCTTGAATTATTGGTCAGCGCATGTGTTAATATTGAAGCAGACCTCGGAAGATTACAGCTCAATTATATCAATCGAACAGTGATCTTATTTTCTTATATTTTTTTATCATTGTCCATTTGTCATGATCTAGGAGAGATAACTTGTATCTGTCCATAGGTGTGGAAATGTAAATATCCCCGAATCGACGTGCAATCATCTTAATGATTATTGTTGAGGCAGACATATGACAATATACAAACAGAAAATAGAGTAAACAATCACCAATCATCTTCTTCCCAAACCCTGTTCCTATCAAGCTGGTAATGGAATAGAAGTTTCGACCAATTTCTCTAAGTAGTAATTTGCAAAGTGTTTTTTGTCTTAATCATTAATTAAGGTCTCTGGTTGGTGATATTACTTCACTCCAATCAGAGTTTTATGATTGTGGTGATTCAAAATGTCTGTTTGTTTCACACCAAAGCTTTACAGAAACTGTTAAAGAATTGTCTTTGAGTGTGATGGGTAAAGCTGGTGACGGTGGTAGATGTCTTTGGTTCCGTACTTCGGACTGGCTCTTTAATCTGAGCTGGGTCTCAGCTGGCTTTCAAAATTATTTCTTGTCTGCCTTTAACTCTGGTTGGCTGTTTCGAGATTTTGTCTGCAAAATTACTTCTCATCTGTCTTTAACTCTGGTTGGCTGGTACTGTTTGACTTTAATTCTTTTCGGTTGGTCCGTGGCAGGCTTCTCTATGGTTGGTGCCCAGCAGCGTGGCAAGTATCTCCGTCTCTGTACATCTTCAGCTAAGCCAGTGGCAGGCTTCTTTATGGTTGGCAAATATCTCTGTCTCTGTACATCTTCAGTCAGGAACTCTATGGGAAGCGACCAGCTCTACGGTGGGTGCCCAGTGTCATAGCACCTATCTTCGTCATTACATCTCTGGACCAAGAGCCAACTGGACTCTGCTCTGTGGCCCCCCTCGGGGCTTTGTATTTATGCTTGTCTCTGCTTTACTGGTGTGGGGCATGACGGACACTGGGTGTCTATGCAAATCTATTTTCTGGCCCTTGCGGCCAATGAAATCTCACCCTCAGATTTTGGGTGGAGTTACTTCTTTCTGTCTCCAAGATTATTTTTATAACGTCTCTTCTTTCTGTCTTCTTTCCATTTTGGGTGGGACCTCTACGCCTCTAATTCTTTTCTTAGGGAAATTTCAATTAAGTTAATTCTCATAACCAACAAATCTAACTTTTGTATTTGTTAAAGAAGCCTGGATATGCAAAATCTTCTTTTTCTGTGTTTGTGACAATCTACGGCCATGTTTTGGTCATATTCCGCATAAGTTTGTTAGAAAAAAAAACCAAAACAATAAAATTTCATTTTTATCAGCTGTGTTGGCGAAAACAACAATTGAACTCCTCTTAGCTATGCTGCTTCTACTTGTCGAAAATGGCCAACTGATGCAATTAGAACACTATTTTTGCATGCAGAAAAAATATTACACTATTTTAGCACAATGGAGCAAAAGAAATTATTATTAGTTGTATTTTTAATTGTGCAGATTATTTGTTCCAATATGAGTAGATAGGAAATATTGCAACATGAAAATATTGAAAAATATTTTGCAGGTGCGGACTGCGGATCAGACAGGGTCATCACATTGGCAGCCATTATGTGACAAAGCGGAAACAAGTGACTAGGAAAAATATAATTGAAAGCCTGAGCCTCACAGCTGGTAAGAGTGAAAAATAAGCAGTAGTCAAAATAGTTTCGGGATTGTCAAAAGTTTTTGATGAGGCTAAGAAAGGTTAAATCCTCAAATTATTGAATTCACTGTGAACAGATTTTAAAATCTGAAAAATAAATGATCTAACTAGTTGAATCAAAAGGGAAAAAAACAAAAAGAAATGATATTACTAGAAATATTGCTACTTCATTGGGAAGGAAGTAATTCCACCTCAAAATGCAAGGGCAGAAGTGATTTCATTGGCTAAAGATTTGATTTGCATGGATACTCTGTGTCCGTCATGCCTCACCCAACAAAATTTGGGACAAGCATAAAAATAGAGGGTCAAAATCAGTTGGAGTCAGAGCTGAGTTGCAGTTGGATCAGGACCAGTTGAGATGCAATGGCAAGAAAGAGATGGTTCCCAACTGGAGAGCCACGACTATAGAGACAGAGACAGTTGCCTCCAATAGAGTTCCTGACTAAAGATGTACAGAGACAGAGATAACTGCCATACTGTTGGGTGCCAACCGTAGAGACAGTGACGGTTGCCACGCCAAGCGGGCTAACCGTAGAAACAGAGACGGCCGCTTCCTATAGAATTCCTGGCTGAAGATGTAAAGAGTCATAGAGAAGCCTGCCGCCAACTGATTGAAGATGTAAAGAAACAGAAAAAAGCCAAGAAAGAGTTAAAGTCAAACAACAAACCAACCATAGTTAGAGACCAGTTGCTGTGCTGAGCTAAGACAGATAATACAAATTTACTGCCGCCACTGCCATCAACCACACACACAAAGACCAATCTTCAGCAGTTTCCGTAGGGCTTCGGTGATTAGCTCAAATAAGACATTTTGAATCGTCACAACTTGCAAACTCCAAGTGGAGTGACAGACATTACCAACCAAAAGCTAGAATTAATGTTAAGAAGACAAACATTACTTAGACAAAACTTTCGCTCCGTTGTAAAGATAAAAAATTAATGACTGTTATATTCTATTTCTTTTGTTTGGTTTTTTTTTGTTTGTATATAAAGACATTTTCTGCAACTTATTCAGGTATCATTCAATTTATTTTTGGTGCTGTTTGCATTAACCCAACTGTGCACGTGTCTGGTCTGGTTAATTTGGTAAAGAGACAGCTAGCAAGATTTCAACATAACTTCCTTAGGATCAAAATTCACAGCAAAGGGCGAGGAAAAACACTGTTGGAATAGAAAACACTGTTGGAAGACCAGCTCAAAGCCATCACAACTAGCGGCCAAAAAGCTTGTCGTTCATCGTCATGTTTAGTGCTGTGTTGACCAGGATAGACCCTGAAACCGCATCACACAATGACCTTGTCTGACCCGGCTGGCTAGATTTTGTGCAAAACAAAGGCACCTGCACACCTGCAATCTTTTAACTCATATTTATTTTCAGCTTGCCTGTGGTTTTTTAATTTTTTCCTCTGTTCATATTGGAATAGAACAAATCTCTCCAACTGGTTCTTTTTGATAAAAACTAATAATACAGACTAATATAATTACTTATGTCCAGCCATGCTAAAAAACAATTTTCCCAACAAAATGCAATTTCTTAAAAGTTCATGAATTTACATGGGGTTGGGGGTAACAGATGTAAAAAAAAAATTATCAAGATGTTTAAAAATAATAATTTTTTAAAATAATTACATTCATTTGTGAATAAGTCCTAAAAGTTTCATTAAAATCTGACAATTATTTGATTTCTGCAAGAATTTCCAAATTAATGTGTTTTTCACTGGAAAAAATTGAGTTATGTTATATTACGTTATCTATTGTAAACTCTTGTAATGATTTAGTTACAAAAAAAAGAAAATCGAAACAATATTTTATACGAAAACTTCAAATGTGTTAGAAAGGATTAAATAATTAAAAGAATCATTAAAAAATACTTTGATCTTTCACTTGATGGAAAAACCTCATTTTATTCAGTTTGAGGCCTTTTTTTACTTCATATTATGCTGTTTTTTACTGATTTAATGGAGGTACCTAATACATATATAGATCTCCCTCCTGTCATTGCACAAGATAACTTGTTAGAAAACAGCCAATATCCTCTCTTCCTCTCTATAATTATTATGCTCTCTATTACAATAAAGACTGTTGTATATATGTAGTATGTATGTGTATATATGTATGTAGTATGTGTGCGTATAGCAATGACTAATATAGTGTATTTCAATGCCCTGTACAATATTGTGCTTGTCAATTACCTATATTCTCATCTTGGTTGCCATTTATACAACATTTCGGCCATTGTATGCTCCGGCCTTCTTCAGGTGCTAGAAATTTGAAACCGAACCCTTTATTATGATCACTGGGTATATCATTCTCATTCCTTGTGCGAAGCTTATTTTTGGTAGTCATGAGTTATCTTCCTCTAACCCAACTTTCTAAGTTACTTGTTCACCACTGTTATAGTCTGGTATTGAACTCAAAACTCTTTGTGTCAAGTCCTTAAGGACACATAGCCCAGTAGATATAGACTTTAAATTATGATCAGCAAAAATGTGTTTGTGGAATTTTTTGGTGTTTTTCAGGACAACTGCTGATTTTGGACAACCTGACTGTTCAGCATCATTTGTGTCTGTATGACCACATTTAAAGTCAGCATACCACCTCTTAACCATTGTTTCTGACATAGCAGAGTCCAAATAACACTTATCAAGCCACTGCTTTGCTTGAACAGTATTTTTTCTCATCAGAAAGCAATGCTTTATTAACACATGAAATTCAGATTTTTCCATTGAAAATTTGCAGCAGTAGCTTCATTTAAATAACTGTAATTTGTAAAATAATAACCCGATTGGGCCCAAATTTTGTCATGTGCCATTTAAAGGTTTGTATTTCATAAAAATCAGATGGATTTTTTATTAGTGGTGACATATAGATGTCAGGCCTAGGACTTATTGAGTGATGTGTTATGGGAAGCCTACTGGGAGTGAGAGACCCCTTAGAAATAGTCTGATATAAAAACCTGTGACCACTTCCATTGTCCAATCATTTTGCCATGAGCTTGTCATCAAATATTTGTTGGTAGAGGAAGAGAGGGTACTATCTCTGCAGCACAAGGATGTAGAATCATATGCAGATATCTCTTCTAAGTCTAAAATTCCTAATTTTATGGAGACATAGTGACATGAGCAGGTCTAACAAACTAGAAGTCCACAGTCATGACTCTGCATATAGACAGCCCAAGACTTTATCATAACATCCTCACTTGTTGATTGGACAGCAACTCATTTTGGTGGAGACTTGGGTGACTGAGCAGCCCTATTTAGAAAGTGCACTGCGCACCCACTTTATGAGAGAGGTCTAGAAAAGGTGACCTGAAAGTGTCTGTTTATCTTTTCTAGTTTCTTGTGGCTGACAGTTATTTATTCGTGCAGGGCAAATACAAAAAATATTTTTCAAAAAACTGTAAACTTACTTTGTGTTATTGGAATGTAAGAATACTTTATGATCATCATAATTCTAATCATCCAGAAAGGTGCGCTTATTTTCAAATAGATATTGCTGCTCTTACTGAAACCAGCATAAGTGAGTAAGATCATCCAGATCATTTGCTGGATACACTTTCTTCTGGAAAAGAAAAACTGAGGGTATAAAGTCTGAGGCAGGTGTTGTATTTTCTATCACATCTGATTTGACAAAGTACTTGGAGCAGCCTCAAGGTATTAGTAACCGTATCATAGTGTTGATGCTTGCTTTGTCTCATCTTCAACTATGTGCCCACTCTCACAAATACTGAAGAAACTGTGATGGCTTTCTACCAAAATCTCAGAAATATTTCAACAAAAATTCCGAGGACCAATAAGATTGTCTTGCTTGGTGATTTTAATGCCAGGATAGGTAAAGATAGTAACACCTGGGATGCTATTGTAACCTTATTTTCAAATTATTGGTATTCATTTTAAGCGATTTTCAAGGTGAAAAGAGATTTCTCTACAATTAGTTTTGTTGGGTAAAAAAGCCGAAATGACAAAAAGTGAAAAATACAAATTCAGGATTCACTGTGTGCAGAATTGCTTTTGTTATCAAAGCTAGTTAGTCAAAACATTTGTCAATGGGTTTTGCCGATATATAACCCTAGGTCAAAATACAGTCTTGAGGATTTCCTGTGTACTGATTACCAGGAGAGCTGATAAAAACAGGCAGACAAGAGAGTGGATTTTTTTCTCCCCTTCTGCTGGAATTCAAAATGTTTACATGCTATTATTTACATATCAAGATAGTAAATCATATATGGGGAGGGGAAATAGAAGCCCCATACCCAACTTCAACCCCCCCCCCCCCCAGTTTTGAGTCTTTTTAATAAAACTGGGGTGGAAAACAAAGTTAGTTTAGGCCCTGTGTTTGGAAAGAGAACATACAAGGAAAGTGCTTGGGACCTATTGCTAGAAAGGCGATGGGACCAGCGATGAATTGAAGCAGACAAGCTGAAATAGCCTGCCAAAGAGAGATATTGCAAGAGAAGGTCAGTCCAAATTCAGCCAGCTGGAAATTGAATAAATCATCGTCCTGTAGAGGTATAGAACACAAATATTATTGTGCTACTGAAATACCAGCCAACTGATACTTCTTTTTCATCACTTTATATTGATTTGCTTGTAATCTTGTATTTATTCGATATATATAAATATATATAAATCTACACTGTGATGTTGCAGTCTTAAATCTGGTTTTCATTATATACCAATCCCTCGCATGTCTGGGCCAACCTCGTCAAGTGACAGTAAGCAATCCTGCTTTGGCTAATCTGAGATCAACAACACAACATGAACAGAATTGACCAAAGGTCAGGAAGGTTAGTTGGACTCAGCCAAGGATCATGTTATATTTGATGCCAAGTCAACCAGGATTAGACCTCCAAGTATCCGTGTTCGGAGGGGACCCAAAGGAATTGAAGGATTTGCTGTTGTCATTCCACAAGTTTCATGTTGTCTGAACTGACTGTGAGACCATATACGTGGCATGGAATGCTACAACAGGGAAGGTCTCAGAGTTTATAGGGCAGCTCCTACAGGGGGACCCGCAGATACCCTGGGAAGAGGTAAAAGAGAGGATTGATGGGGAGTTTGCCCATGAAGGTACAGCAACAGAAGCCATGAAGACACTTCTCAAACTAACTCAGTTGAAGGATGAGACCTGAGCAGAGTTGAGGGCCACAGCAGAGAAGCTGGCCAGAATAGCATTCCCTGAGTAAGTGTGGGCAAATGTGTTAATGCAAGCCCAGTTCGCTGATTTGTACGTAGAAGTGCTCAAGGAGTATCATGTTCGCCACGATGCATTAAAGGAAGGCCTCCCTGAATTTATCAGCTGTGATAGCCCTAGCAAAAGATAGTGCTGGAGTCTGGTGAAAGACCAGGAAGGAAGATCCAGGGCAGAGTTTGAGTCATAAGAGTGGTTTTCGGCGATCTTTGATAGAGAGTGAAGAAGATTCTGGAAGAAGGTATAGGTTTTATAAACCCATGCTGGGTAGATATGGCTTGGTTTGCTAGGGGGCCATACGGCGATGAATCGTCTGACAAAGTGGGGATGCCCCCCTCCAAACTTCAATGATATCAACACTTGTGGGAGGTGTGGTGAAAAGGGGCACAGAGCTAAATGGTGTGGGTGCCTCACCATCTCATGGGTGCCTCACCATCTCGAATCAAAGGGACCCCAGGGTGGCTCTTATCAGAAGAACTAGAAAGAGATGCTGGGCATGTGGCTGTGAGAGTCATTTTGTGGCAAATTGACCCATGAGGGAGTGCTGGTATTGTGAAAGACCAGGTCATCTGAAGAGAAGCTCTCCTCAACGAAGGATGAGTGAAATGAGAAGGGTCTGCTTTCAATCACCCAGATGGAAGGGGCCAAAGTGGGATCCCGATGTAGATGACCCTGGAGATGTGGTACTGGCAGTGCCCATAGCCAATTAACATGAGCACCAAGGTACTAGGACATGAAAGAAGACTGCTAGGGTGTCTCGTGTTAGTCGAAGAAGAAAAACATCAGTGAGATATTGAGATATTGATCAGCAGTAAAAACTGTAACATATACAGGGTCACAGGTCTCAATGTGTGATGATAAACATTCACACTTGCCAGAGCCAAAGCGTCCAAGGTGTTTTGCTTGTTAGGCTGCTGTATTGTGATGTATGTGTGCATAAACCCACGCTAGACAGTTCGTCGTTTCATCAGCTGCATCCTCTCCTCTCGCAAGTTTGGTCAAAGAAAGGAATATTCTTCGACCTGTCATTTTATGCTAATAGGGAAGATCCAGAGACTCTGAGTGAGAACGAGGTTGACGATGATGATTGGTGCATCGGTAATGGTTTTTGTCCATAAAAAGGATCTGAGACAATGGCTGCCAGTGCCGTTGGGACCGTGGTGACGTGCGCTGATAGAGAGATTAGTATTGAGTTATGACTCTGTTTATTTTTGTCTGGAAGCTGGATGCCAGCTTCAAACCTACGAGTGGAGCGAGTGGTGTAACTGAAACCTAACAGAAATCTACTGTTTAACGACAAGCTATTTCGGCAAAATGGGAGACAAATTCGACTTAAAGCTAATCCCAGAGTTCGATGGTACCACTTCTATTTTGGAATGGGTAGAGAAGGTTGAATTGATTTGTCATTTGTGTGGAGTGAAGTACGTCAAAAAAAGTGATTCCATTACAGTTGACTGGCGGCGCTTTTGCGGTGTATCAGCAACTAAGTGACACGGAAAAAGAAGATCTGGCTAGAATCAAAGCCATACTTTACAAAGCGTTTGCTGTTGACCCTTGTACTTCATATGAGCAATTCGTGGCTCGGAGTTTACAGCCTGGTGAAACTGTGGACGTCTATTTAGCTGCATTAGAGAAGCTGGCAACCCTGTTTGGCAGACTGCCCGAATGAGCATTGGTGTGTGCATTTATAGCAGGGCTTCCAGACAGAGTGAAACAACTGTTGCGGGCAACCTCCAGAGTGAACATGCTGGCGCTTGACAAACTAGTGGACCAGGCTGAAACTATCCTTAAGGATTTCTCAGCTCTAGAGGAATCTTTCGTAGTGGCTGCACAAGCAAGACAAAGTAGTGTCAGAGCTTACTCTGAGTCGAGTTCACCCGCTAGTATAATTTGCTACAAGTACAAGACCCAGGGTCACATAGCTAGGAATTGTGCAAGTGAAAAATGACAAGTGCGCTGTTTCTGAAGCAATAAAGCCCAACACATGGCTTGAAATTGTCCAGGAAACGAGGCCGGGGACAAAATGGCGCCGATCTCTTTCCAAGACAACATTTAAACAAGGCGCTGCCGATCATCCGAGTCCATGTTGGCGAAACGCTATGTTTGGCCCTCCTCGATTCTGGCTGTTCTCAAACAGTAGTCACTGCAGAACTCTACTGCACATGGAAGAAAAGGAGCGTCAAGGTAATCACCATAAAAGGTGAAACACGTGCGTGTCACAGTATAGGGGTGGTGAGGATCCGCACAGACACTGGGAACTTCGGTGATATCGAAGCGCTGGTGGTGCCCGAGAAGCCATTGAACTTTGACCTGATATGATGCCATCAAAGCCTCGTGGGGTGTTCACATTACGGAAACAGGTACTGTGAAGTTTCATGAGGTGGCCCCTGTGTGTGCCGCGCTAAAGATCGACCAACCTGACTTCAGCGTCAGAAAATCTGGACCACCTCGTGAAAATGGATGGCAGATAGGGAACCAGTCAAGCTACAAAACGACGTAGCTGAATACCATGTACCCAACCAATTGTGACCTGCTTACGAAGAGGAGCTGTGTGCATGGATTAAAGATGGCTGGTTGATTCGTTATCCAAGTGAAAAACTTGGTCCCCCTAAGGGTCTGATCCCATTGATGGTGATTGTGCAGCAGAGCAAATCCAAGGTGCGGCCGGTGATGGATTTCAGGGAGCTAAGCCAGTACGTCGATGCATTTATGGCTGATGCCAATGTTTGTGCCAGCAAGTTGAGGGAATGGCATCAGCATGGATCTAATGTCTCTCTGTTGGATTTAAGAAAAGCCTATCTGCAAGTGAGGGTTAGTGAATCATTGTGGCCATTTTAGACAGTGATGTTTGCAGGCAGAAGATACTGTCTCACCAGACTGGGCTTTGGCCTAAACGTAGCCCCACAAATAATGAAAACCATTATCAATGTTGTCTTGTCTCAAGAAGATACAGTTAAAAAAGGAGCATCAGTGTACATTGATGACATCTATCTGAACTAAGCTTGTAGGGCACCTACTGGTATGCGGATGGCTTCATGTGGCAGCAAGCACCATAAAACGTTGGGCTAGCACGGTTACCAAAAGATGGGATGATCAGATGACTGACATGCTACTCATTTGCATGGTGACGGAGACCATAGCAAGAGTAAAACAAAATGATCCTGCCAGAAGGAATTGGGGCGTGCCCAGAGAGAAAATGAATGTCTGGGTTGATGCAAGAAGAAATCCTCACTGATAATGACACTGCTTTCTGCAGCAGACAGTTCCAGCACTTCCTGGACAAATGGGGGATCCAGCTTCGACTACGATGTGCACATGTGCCAAGTGGTAATGGCATAGCGGAAAGGTGCCACTGGAGTATAAAGAGAATCGCTGCCAGAAAGCAGTGCACAGTCATGGAAGCTGTATACAGATACAACACGATACCGAAGGACAACGTATCTGCTTTAAGTGCCACCGCCAATGCGATATATAGATACCAGGTACGAATCAAAGGGATTGACAACAAGTACGTGCCTGATAGACGAGAATTGTGCGGATCGTATGAAACAGGAGATGCCGCCTGGATAAAGCCTCCCAATAGTTGGTGCACAACCCAATTCAAAAAAGGTTGTGTCACCAGTATAGTAAGTGAACACACCATACTGGTTGATGAACTCCCACGATATGTGAGGGATCTGCGCCCTGTCCTCAACGCAACCCCCTCCGTAAATGACCGTGAGAGGGATTCATCGGAAGGCAGTGCTAATCAAGCCTGTAGTTAGCAATTCACATGAGGGTCCCTCAAGTGGCCCTGATAGCTCTGACAGTTCGTCTGAAAGCTCATCTGAAGAAGTTCAGATAATGCCCCTTCAGAGAAGCACCAGAAACAAAAGACCACATCTGCACTGTTATTTGTGTGATCAGGAGACCAGGGGGGAGTGTGACGATAAGCATTCACACTTACCAGAGCCAAAGCGTCCAAGATGTTTTGCTTGTCAAGCTGCTGTATTGTGATGAATGTGTGCGCAAACCCACGCCAGACAGTTTGTCGTTTCGTTAGCTGTGTCCTCTCCTCTCGCAATTTTGGTCAAAGAAAGGAATATTCTTCCACGTGTCATTCTATGCTAATAGGGAAGAGCTGGGGACTCTGAGTGAGAACGAAGCTGACGGCGATGATTGGTATGTCGACAATGGTTTTTGTCCATAAAAAGTGTTTGATACAATGGTTTCCAGTGCCGTTGGGACCGTGGTGACATGCGCTGATAGAGAGATTAGTATTGAGTTATGACTCTGTTTATTTTTGTCTGGAAGCTGGACGCTAGCTTCAAACCTATGAGTGGAGCGAGCGGTGTAACTGAAACCTAACAGAAATCTACTGTTTAACAACAAAATGCTGAATCAGGAAGATTATGAGCACTGAGATATAAGACTAACTTGAAAGTGGCAGACACTGAAATTACTCAAGTGAAAAGAACCATGAAGAAGATAAAAGGGATGGTGAATTGCTAGTGGAAGTAAAGGGGACGAACAGTGTCCAGAAGCTTTATGTGGCCTCAGGTTTGTGTGAAGAGACAATTTTGGGACAAGACTGGCTTCATCGTCATGGAGCCAGAATGGAGTTTAACCCCACTGCCTTGATAGTAAAAGATTGAAAAGTACCATTGGTATTGGCAAAAGGCAGGTGAGTACCGAGGAAAGAAGTTAGACTTCTAAAGGTGAATAAAGCAAGAAAAGAGGGTTGGAAGCCCACTAATAAGATAATAGAGACAGACAAGAATTCTGTGAAAGATGAGTCAAGTGAACTATCTCTCTCTCAACTCCAGGAATGACTGAGAGAATTAATAGGACAGAGTTTGAGCCAAAGTTATCTTATCCAGAAGTAAAAAGAGCCCTAGTGATGAAGTCCAGGTTGAAGTTTGAAACTTCCTGAGTTTAAAAAGGAATTAAGTGAGTGCGAGGAAGATAAAGTGTCAACTGACTTGGATGGTGAATGTGAAATATCTTTCAGTTCCAAACACTACTGGAAGAAAGTGTGAAGTGTCTAGGTGTATGTCCAGAGTTACCCCTCAAGAAAGAATTGACAGGGGCAGGAAAACTGGAGTCTTTTTAAGGAAAGAAAGTAGATGAGAGGTGGAGGTCCTATTACAGAATAGTAGAGTAAACTGGACTGGTATTATTTGTGGTCTAGAATCAAATGAACAAGAAAGGGCCATGCCAGTGATCTGAAATTAGCAGAGATAACTGAATGAAAAATAGCAGAGCCTAAAAAAAGACAGCCAAAACAAGTAAAGCAACACTAGTGGAGCCAGAAGATATGGAAACAGACAAAGACTTTGGAGATGAAAAAAAAACAAAGGGATCAGAAACCAGCATCCCCGAGAAAAAGAAAAACTAGCTACTAAAAGAAAAACTAACCTCAGTGAAAACAACCAAACCAGTGGTTGGAAGCTCCCCAAGATTAGTGGAGAATCAAGGAAGAGGAAGGAGAAAAATGAACTACATCTCTCTTTGCTCCAGGACTGGCAGACAGAAGAGAATAGGTCAGAAGTTGAACCATAAGAAACCTCCGAGGAAAGGTTAAAAGGAGCAGACAACAAAGAAAAGAATAAGTTAGAGGTTGAACTCAAATTACTTCTGAAACAGAGATTAAGAGGGGCAAAGAAGCCCAAGTCTCTGTAAAAAGATAAGGTAATGAAAACCAAGGTAGATGGGTTTGGTGTTGGTGTGCAACTTATCAATTCTGTTGACGAGTGGTATTTTGGCCAAATGTGTGTCCAGCAGTATCATTGATGATGACATCCGACCTTTGGAGCAATGGGGCTGCACATCTGTCTAAAATTCAACTAGCCTACAAGATGGGAATAGGAATTAAGGAACTCGTAAGTGTGTACGAAAGTGACATATTTGGTTAAAGGGATAAAAACTTGAATATCTTGTTGCCTTGCAAGTATAGCTGGCACAAGAAGGTTGATACTGCTAATAATGATGATGATGGTAATGACAGCAGCTTGGAAGTCAGTCAGTTAAGTGCCATGCGCGATACATGCTGGGCAATCATGTCTCGAAAGAGACATGACTGACTGGGCAGAAGATTATCCCGCAGTAGGTTGCCATTGCTTTCTGCGGTAGACTGGTTGCTGACCAAGGCTATAGAACCCAATCTGTCCTATTATTTAACCCATAACTGGAAGGAAGAGACGGATTAATACCTTTCCCAATGGTATTTGCGCGTAAGTGAATGCAAGGAATTCAACTGGAATTCGAACTCGGCTCCCCGATTTCTCGTTCCGAGCCGATATCCACTGCGCCACAACGCAGCTTGGAAACACAGCCAAAATACAATTTTCAGGAAAATGAGTGAAGTAGTAATAACTAGATCAAAGTAGCTAGTCACATTTGTCATTGATGTAAACCCATACAAGGCATTGCTCAGCAAACTGGAGAGTGAAATAAAAGAACTGAGCCAAGTCAGGTCAAAAGTGACCGAGAATCACCCCATGGAAGCAAGATACCTTAGTCTGTTGTACACTTTAGAGTGTAACACAACTATGATGGAGAACCAATGTGAGGAGATGAGAAATTACCTAAAGGAAATTGAATTATTACAAACCAAAAAGGAAGAGAGCAATAGTTCCCATTGTAGGGAAAGCATTGGGTGTTTTATTCAGAAGGGTAACAGAAGATGAGGTTAAGCGAAGACTGGGAGAATTGGAGAAAAACCAAAGAGTCTTAGCCAAAGTGGCAATAAATAGCGTATCAATATTGAATGTACCAAGGCTGGAGCTAATGAAGAATAGAGTGAAAATAAATTGACCGACCACCAACTTAGAAAAGATAAGGCAAGAGATAGCTAATACAACTGAGGCAGTGATGACTGAAGTACAGGGATTGAAAAGGTTTATCCAACAGTATTATCAGCTGACAGCTTTCTTAACAAAATACGACAGTTTCTAACAATTTTACTAGAGCATGTGAGGGCTCAGCTAGACATGTCCTGGATCACTTGTCCTCGAGTATAGTGACCCCTGGACATTTAAGACAATTGTTAGTTAAGATACAAACTGAGTTATCTCACCATTAGAGGTTACAGGTGGACCCCTCCAAGGAATTGTGAAAATATAGTGCCCTGGGTTGTATAACTTTGTTAGAGGATAAATTACTGGTCAGAGACAGTTTGTTTGAGATATATCAGGCTATAAATTTACCTATTTCCTACCCTTGGCCACAAAGATGGCCTGGAGACAATAGTCCAAATACCAAGTTGAAACAGGGCATATAGCTATGAATGTGGCCTGGATGAAGTTTATGATGTTAACAGCAGAAGAAGCTAGAGAGTGTAGAAATGATGCCTTGGGAACATGTATATATATATACACACACATATATATATATATATATATATATATATATATATATGGCTCATTCCATGTCAAATCAACAAGGGTTTGACCATGTCCGACACAGATTTTTTTCCAATTTGCTACACTTATAGATCTCCATGAAAAGAATTGAATGGCACCTGTTACACATCTCAAGGTCAAGGGCTTCCTGAGATATGACTTCTAACCTTTTTACAAAAATTGTTGAAAAATGTGAATAGTGACCAACTTTAAAAGATGATATCTCAGTTGTTTACAGACCTACAAAGTTCATTCATATATCATTCTAAAGTACTTGGATCTACAATTTTATATGGGGATTTTTTTAGAGGTCAAATAAAAAAGTTAAACTTTGACCTGACTTATATCAAAAAATAGTATCTTAATTTTTTAAAAATTTTGACAAAAGATTTGTCTCTCTTATGACAGTATATATTCCAAATTTCATGATGGGCATTCCACTAGAACTGCTGCTATAAGTGTTTTATAGAGCTGGGAAAATTCAAAATGGCAGAATATAGTATCTGCTACTTCATATAAAAACATTTTGATATTTCACAATATGAAGTTGTATCAAGTTGTATATCTTTGTAAAGCTATTTTAATGCTGATCAATATTCACATGAGGACTATGGTCATGAAATCAATAAAAACATTTTCTGGTGCTGAAACTGAATTTAAAAATTTTTAAAAATTTTCTTTTAATTTCATGTTTAATGCCATCTACAAATATACTATCCAGTGTTGATCATCATGCATGAGTCAATGTTTTATAAGATATCAATCAAGAGAGGTCTGCTTTTGCCTCTTTAAGCCTTGGGGAACACAGCAGTTCTTCATTGAGTGGATAAACCTAGCCTTTGGTCCTGCTGTTAACAAATATCTTACAGACAATGGTTTCTCACTTAAATGATTCCTCCTGTTGGATAATGCTTCTGGTCATACTCCAGGTCTTGAGGATAGCATCTTGGATGAATTTAACTTCATTAAAGTGTTGTATCTGCCAGCCAACACCACATCTATCCTCCAGCCTATGGACCAGCAAGTGATATCTAATTTCAAGAAGCTGTATACAAAGCATCTTTTCAAACGGTGTTTCGATGTCACTGAAAACACCAACCTCACTTTAAGGGAATCTTGGAAGGATCATTACAACATCGTAATCTGCCTGAAATTGATAGATCTTTTCTGGCAAGGTGTTACCAGGAGAACCTTGAACTCAGCCTGGAAAAAGCTATGGCCAAGTGTTGTTGCCGCTTACGACTTTGAGGGGTTTGAATGAACGTCACAAACACCTGTTGAAGAGGAAATCGTATCTATTAGTCGTTCCATGGGGCTGGAGCTAGATGAGGCAGATGTTATGGATTTGGTAGAAGAACGTGCCGAAGAACTCACAATGGAGGAGCTGAAGGAATTATAGGAGATTGCCCACTCGGAGGTGATGCAGGAACTCGACAGTGAGGAGGTTGAGGAAGAGGAGGTGCTTACATCATGAGAAATTTGTGATATCGTCAGCATTTGGCAGAAAGTGAATGATTTCGTTGCCAAAAGACACCCTGAGAAATTGCTTACAGGGAGAGCAGGTGCTTATTACAATGATACATGCCTAACACACTTCAGAAACATTGACTTGGCCACTGAATATGGTCGTAATGCTTTGACCATATCAACCATTCTCAAAAAAAAAGGATGTGATAAAAAAGTTGCAGCCTTCTAAAGGTGTAACTATTATTTCGAAATTACATTCAGAGTTGCATAACGAGATGGAATGCTTATTTTTGGTCTGGATAAGGGAAAAGAAACTGGCTGGTGACTCCATTACAGAAACTATTATTTGGGAAAAGGTTGTCACCATCTTTAATAACCTTAAGTGGGATGCAGCTGAGGAGGGAGGAGACTGAGAGTCATCGCAAGGCAGTGGAGATGAGTTTAAAGCCGGTCGTGGCTGGTTTGATAATTTTAAAAGGCGTTCTGGCATTCACTCAGTCGTTAGGCATGGCTAAGCTGCAAGTGCAGATGTAAAGGGTGCTGAAAATTTTATCCTGAAATTCAATTCTATTATTTCCCAGGAAGGCTACATACCTCAACAGGTATTTAATTGTGACAAAACGGGGCTTTCTTGGAAAAAATGCCAAGGAGGACCTATATCACCACTAAAGAATCGAAGCTTCCTGGACATAAGCCTATGAAGGATAGGCTAACGCTCGGTCTTTGCGCTAACGCTATGGGCGATTGTAAAGTGAAGCCATTGTTGGTATAGCACTCCGAGAATCCCAGGGCCTTTAAAGCAAGCATTGTCTTTCCAAAAACATTTAAAAATGCAAAAATACTAACAAGAACATAACCGTCAACATCGAGGCTAGAGAGCATAACTTATAACATAACCTGAGCATAAAACAGTCCCTAATAATAGCTAAATTGCACCCGCAAATCAAGAATCGACAAGAGCTTAACCTAGATTACATAACAGAATAGACAATGCTAACACGCACATGACACACACTCACCACAACAATAAAGCTCATACACACGGGCAAGATAATAACAAAGTTGAAGGAATTACAATAACCATGTGCACACATTTCTTTCCCCCGGCAGAGTAGCGGAGGCTCTTATAACACACTGCACACCGGGAAGCACACACACACACACACACACACACACACATAAAAAATAAGGTAGATTTAATTACAATAACCACGCACACATGACACGGTCACAATACACAAACACCACCAGATAAATCAGAAAGATAAAACAACAGTAATGAAACTGATACTCTTTGACCCAGTCAGAGTCAAGTGAACTCTCAGATCACATTAAGATAAACCACACATACAAGCGGACTGATATCATCAGACTATAAAGGCTCCAACTAGAATACACACACGTACAGCAGCTAGAATACATGCACACGTACAGCAGCAGTGGACAACCATCAACAACCATTCATAGAGAGACCATGAAGAAGTTTGGACAGTCCAAAGCTTCTCTGCTATTCTGAAGATGAGATTTTAATTGCAAAATATTATTGTTTAATAAATAGGTAAAACAAACACTTCCTTACCTTCCTTTATTTCACTCAACACATTGTGACAGCCTTCAAGACATAACCCATATATATATATATATATATATATATATATAGTTATGTATCAATTTTACATTGCGACATGGAAATTTCTGTTTCGAGATAGGTTCTCATCATCAGGCAATGTTGATGTGGTTGTGCAGATGATTTGCATTTAAATGACAAAATCTTTTGATTTACTGTGAATGTATGTGAGTGTTTTTGTTGTTTGTTTTTTTTGTGGCCAATCACAATGGAATGGAGATTCACTTTGGGGTTTTATCCATTTTCTAATGTGAATAATTTACAATATCTACATATGACATTAATTTTGTTGCATTTATTCAATGAATTTTTATTTTTAAGGGATCTAATAATAAATAGTTTTTTGTATAAGCATAATGAACATGGTTCATTTAAGGACTTACATGTTTTAGCATCTTTAAGAATTTTCCACTTTTATAGTGGGTGTTTTAGTTTGTTTCCTTTAGGTACCAATGATATCTCGATAGGGATGTTCTATTTCTGTATTTGCTATTATTAAATGAAGAGGTGTGCTGGTAAATTCGCTGCTTTAGAGTGTTTGTGGTACTCCCTATATAGACATTTATATTATTTGGATTTTCCTTTGTCAATATTTCGCATTGATAGATTATCGATTCCGTCAAACACCTGTTTTCTAGCAGACAGTCTATGGGGTTTTTACAATTACATTTTTTCTTGTCTAAATTGTTATTTTCTGTTGTCTGGTTGTTTTTAGTAATTTTGTTGAATTTTTTAAAAATATTATTATTGTGGTTTTTTATAATTTTTTCTAGATTGTTCATACAGCTGTAACTTAATTTTATAGTGTTTTTATTAAAGATCGTACTTAGTGATTTTTTTCTGGAAGTGTTTCCTAATTAACTTGAGGAATTTTTTCCCCAATTTGCCATTTGTCATCTGGTTGTAAGGGGGTATGCACCAGATGATTTTCCTATTTCTATTTTTTCTTTGAGGGTTACTTTTCTTGTTTACATATTTAATATTTGGGTTTATGTATCCACTATTTTTTAATGCAATATTATAAAAATTGCTATGCTTATTAAACACTTCCTCATTAGCTGAGTTTCTACTAATTCTTTTTTCTATAGATGAGGGTATATGTTTGATGATAGAAGGAGGGTGGTTAAATTTTGGGTGGATGTATAAAGAATTGGTATTTGGTTTTTTGTATGGTTGGTGTATATTTTTCTCTAGATCCAAAGTTACATCGAGGAAATCTACTTTTTTTTATCTTAGCTTTAATTGTTACTTTTAAATTGAGATTTTTAATATAGAGATGACGGACTTGTAGTAATAAGAAATACCACAAACTTCAAAATAGACAGGGTTAGAAAAATGATACACAAAGAGTTTTAAAAAATCATAATAGTAATATATAAAGTACCATATCATATCATTTCAATATTTTAATTAAGCAATGTAAATAACATAAATATAATAAATGGAAAAAAAATATTTCATATAAAAAAAAATAAATTAATAATAATAATGATATTAATAATAATTGTATGTTTATAGTTGGTAGTAATGCTATTAATAAGTTTTCAAAGTAGCTCCTCTTTAAAAAGTCATGTTCTTTTTAAATTAAACTAGCATGAAAGAAATCAAAATTGTTTCCTATGTTGTTTTGATAAAGTGTGATGGTCAAATTTTTTATGTGATTTTGCATAGGATCTTGTAATTTTTTTGAGGACATAAATTATATAAAAAAAGAGCTTTTGGCTATACTTTTAGCCATTTTCATAGATAAATATTATTTTGCGTGTAATAGAATGTATGTGGTGTGTATGCGTTATGTACCGAACACAGCATGTTTGTAGTAGATATCACTGAATGTTGGGTTTTTCTTTTTTATCAAAGCCACCGTTAGTTTTAGTCTCCATGTGTCTAAATAAGATTGAATTGAGAGATAAACCATGTGAGTTTTCGAGTTAGTTTCGTAGTTGCGTGGCTGATATAATTTTTTTACAAAATTAGAATCAAGAATGCAGTTCTTCAAGGGACATGTGAATTTGTAAATAATATTGGCTCATTGTAGTTTGGATCTCACTGGTGAATTGCTGTTTTTGATGATGAAATTAGCCATTTTAAATTTAGTATAATAGATGATTAATTTAATTTTTTAAGTTGATGGGAGTTGTGTATTTTCAGATGATGTTTTGAAGTGAAGATTCATCCTGTTTATAATTGCTATGAATTTAGTTTTTGTAAAACATATTAATGTTATTATTATCATTGTGTTTGTTCTTGTTATTCGTCAAGTCAAGTTTGAAAGAAAAAGTCTAATGTGGTAGTCAATCAAATAATTTGGAAATCTGTTGTTGACAAGTTTTTGTTTCGAGTTATAAAGTTCTTTGAAAAAAATGAGCGAGAAGATGAGTAGGCTCATGTGAAGAAATTTTTAATAACACCAATTTTATATCTAAGAGGACATTGTCTGGTAAAATTAAACTGGCAAGAATTTTTACTGGTTGGTATTTTATATAGAGAAGTAATGAAAGTATGATCACGAGACTCCGTGAGAATGTCTAAGAATGGGAGGTTTTTTTTTTTTTTTTTTTTTTGCAGAGGTGGGGGGGGGGGGCGCTAAGCTAATGTAAGAAGTTGAGAATGGAATTTTTTTCGAATGCAGATTTAAAATTATCAATTTCATTTTTGCTTTGAGCAAAAATTTAAATATCATCTCCATAGCAGACATATTGTGGGTTTGGTAATTTTTTTTAAAAACTGTATTTTCTACATAGGACATGAAAAATTTAGAAAAGCATGGAACAAGATGATTTTCCATACTTACTCTGCTAGCTTGTGTGTAAATGTGGCTTTCATGGTCATAAAAAGGAGTCTGGGTGGTGCATGCATGAAAGATTTTTGTTTAGAATATGAGGATTGATAGCTGGTGTTGCTATTGAAGTATGTTTAAATACAGTGTTAATGATTATATCAAGGGGTTCAGTAACAGGGACATTAGTGAATAAGTTTTCAACATCAAGGAATGTGAGGGTGCCAGGGTTTAGGGTTGAGGATTTAAGAATTTGAAGAAATTCATGGGTAGATTTGGTGTTGTAATTGATAGGTAGTTATGGAGTGATAGTATCATTCAGGAATTTAGACAATTCGTATCTGAAAAATTATAGGTCTTAAGGGATATCTGGGTGTGTGTATTTTAATGTGTTACCAATGCAGACCAACACACACACATACCTACACACATATACCAAGCTTAGACTCTGCTAGGCAACAGAGGATAGCCATGTGGGAGCCTATAGTCATCTTGGGGAATAGCAAGGCAGAGATTAACTGACCCAAATACACTTAGTAACAAATGTCTAGACAGAAGGTAGACAGGGGCCAGACAGGAGAAGTCATGAATCAGGAGGAGCCAAAATTCGCGCCTAAATGCAAGTCAGGAGGAAGTCAGAAAATTTAATCAGTTAGACTTTGAATGGACAAGTCATGATATTTCTATGCTGAAGCTTCAACAGCTTATGAATGAAAAGAGGAGACTCATTTTTATAATGATGTAACTCAACCAATTCATCTTAGCAACTCCGGATAAAAATCATAAGTGTATATATTTTTATTTGATAAATTCAAAAGAAGAAGAATAGACCGAATTGTTCATCAAGGAAGAAAGCTATTGATGCAGAGAAGATAATGTTCTGTTGAAGAAACCAAAGTGAAGAAAATTGCAGAAACGCTTGATCACAGAGAATACAACATTCGGTTGAAAAAAGGAAGTGGAGAAAATTGCAGAGAATACATCGTTTGGTTGAAGAAAGAAGAAGAAAATTGCAAACAAGTTTATTACAGTCGGGCAGTATTTGAATCCAAGTTTATGTAAAGAAGAAAAAAGAAAGAAAGAAAAGAAAAGAAAGAAAAGAGAAAAGAGAGAAAAAGAGAATGGAATATAAAAATAAGTTATTATACTTTTAGCCCCATGTTAGAGTTAAATACATGCTTCCACCAATATTATGTTATTGCAAACATCATACCACATGTTCAATAATACTGTATATATCCTCTCTCATTTTTGATTATGTGTTAATCTTCTGCATTTGTATTAATTTGTCATAATTTGTTATTTCGACAAGTTTGGTATCCCAACATAAGTTTTGAGATTCAGGTCATTGGACATTCTAACTCAGACTTATTTTGTTTTATTTTAATATCTTGTTCATGTATTAAATTTTATACCAAAAGCCATTTCGCCTTGTTGTTCATCCTTGGATTGGTCAGTGCAAAAGCAACCTGGGAGAGATTAAATTTCGATCATACCGATTGAATGATAATTTCATCTGTTTACTTTTATTATGTTGTCCATTCGACACGTTCTAAGAGGGATAACATCCATAGATGTGAAGAATGTAAATATCCCTAAATCGGTGTGTAATCGCATTAGTGATTATCGATGAGGAAGGCATATGACAAATGTTACCATATAAGTATTTTGATTCATAATCGCCCGTGGCACTATCTCCTGTGGGTATATTTTCTTTTATTTGGTTTAATATAACGGAAAGAGAGAGGAATTAATATTAGTGGTATTATTAGTTGTGCTTTATTGTAATTCGCATGTGAGCTTATGTAAAAAACTATTTTAATACTATCATGTACTTGTAAAATCCAGGGAATAGATAAATTAGCTGACAATTTGAGGGAAAAATACGATACGCATTATTTTGCGCTAGGTGGAAATTCGACAAAATGGTCGCAGTCATAATAAAATGTCAGAATTTGCTTGATGAGGTCAAGCAAGGTTAGATCCCCCAACAGATGTTCCCTGAGAACAGAAATTTGTGAGGATTGAGGATGGTTATAAAAATCTGGACTCGGCGAGAAAACTCAGTTTAGTTTTAGTTGTTGATGAGTCGAAATGTAACGACCGTGAAAAAGGGTTCCCAACTGGGGGAGCAATGACCCACGGCCGGTCACCTGCCACAGAATTTATGGCTAAAGAGTTAATGTTGAATGAAGCCTGCCGCTGATTAACTTAAAGAGTTAATTCTGAATAATGCGCCTTCGATAGGAATCCTGAAAGAATGTTATTGTTTTTTTGTTTTAAATCATGGGAGAATCAAAATTTTTGATTCCTCGTTCGCTCTACTTCGGTAAACTCCAATAAGAACCTGAAAGGACTTTGTTATTTTAGAAGTTGCATAGAGAATTGACAGCCCTGATTATAGAGAATATGTGAAAAGACTTTAATGAAAATTTAATGAATACGTGAAAAGACTTTAGTGAAAATTTGAAGAGCTCTGTTTACTTTAACGAAACTCAGAAAAGACATTTTTATTTAAGGATTGAAAGCTCTGATATTTTTAAATGAACTCTCTCTCTCCGTTGTAAACTGGCATTCCAACCACTATCATTCTGACAACTGTATCGTCTGCTCCTGTGACTAATAATTGTTTTTTATATAAAGACATTCTTCGTAACTCTCCAGGTGTGTTTGACCTTGTTCACTTATTGAATTTTATTTTTGGTGCCGTGTTTATTTTTTTTAACCATTAGTGTACACCAGAACAGAAATATTTGAAAAGACAAGAGAAATTCCAATGAGAACACGCAGAATACCAGAAGAAATCTGAGGAATTCAGGTTAGACAACAGAAACTTGAAGAAATGCTCCTTCAAACACAGAATGAGCAAAGGCACTTGTATAATATATCCATCAAAAGCCAAAATGAGGACAGTGAAAACGCGTTCTCTCAAAATGCTATATGGAGTGTTATTGAAAACTACTCCTCAGGAAATTAGGCACAGCAGAATATACTAAGTTTGTTAACTATATTTTGCCTAAGAAAACCAGTGACTTGAAATTTAAAGAGGTGGTTCAATCATTAACAGAACTCTTCAGTCCAAAAACATCACTGTTCCACAAGTGTTGGACATGCATGAATCTTGACCGCAAAGAAAACGAAGATTATACTACTTTCGTGAGTGTAGTCAATAAACACTGCGATGACTTTAAATTTGCAGAGCAAGATGCAAACCCAGTTTTTTAAGAAAAATGTAACGTTTCATTTGCCTTGTTTGATGAGTAGTTGATTTGACTTGAAGAAACAGGAGTTGTGGAAAAGGTTGAATATAGTGAATGGGCATCTCCCCCAGTTTATATTAAAAAAAGAGCAAAGAAATTTGTGTATGTGCTGACTTTTCTATGGGGCTGAACAGTGCTCTCAAGGATCACCATTATCCCTTCCAAGGCCAGAGAAGATATTTGCTAAGCTCAGTAGAGGAAAATATTTTTCTAAGATTGACTTAAGTAAAGCATATCTGTAAATACCCATGGACAAGGAATATTTGAAGCTTCTTTGCATAAACACACACAAGAATTTATACAAAGTTTTGAAACTTCCATTTGTGGTTAAGGTTGCCTCTTCCATTTTTCAACAGGTCACGGACATGATGTTAAATGGTCTGGATTTTGTGATGGCCTATCTCAATAACGTCTTAATGAAAAGTGAGAGCATCAAGGAACACAAATCACATGTCTGGCAGGTGTTCATGAAAATCCATGATTAAAGATTCAAATTAAAAGACAGGAAATGTGAGTTTTTCTTAGAGAGAATTAAGTGCTTAGGGCAAATAATTGATAAAGATGGAAGACATCCTGACTCAGATAGGAATAAAGAATGTGCCAGCATCAGAATATGTATTGGCTTTCCAAATCTTATAGGTCTTGCCAATTACTACAACGTTTTTGTCCCAAGAATGCACAGTTTGAGAGCTCCATTTAATGAATTACTGAGGAAAGATAAAATGTTTTCCTCAATTATAACTACAAAATGGAGTTTCTCTCATCCACAAAAATCTGTCATGCTGATGGGTTGTCTAGATTGATACCTAAGTATGCTGAACCCCTGGAAGATACAGTCATTGGTGCTATAAGAACAGAGGTCGAAATAAAAAGTACCTTGTGCAATACTGTCAGGGAGCTTCCTATAACAATTGACGAGATAACAGACAATTGATTAGAATTTTAAATTTTTAAATTTTTAAAAAATATTTTCAATTTTTTGGCCATTTTTAAGCGATCAACACATTTGTAAACGTAAGTTGATTCTCAGTCTTAAAAATCTTGCAAAAATAAAATATACATCAGTGACACATTATTTTTGGAAAATTAACAAATTTAATGTTAAATTAATCTGATTTATACAAATATTACTTATTTATAGCATGGAATTTAGAATAAAACTATTTCTTAATCCTGGAATGTTGATCTTACTGAATAAGTCTTGAAAGTTTCATTAAAATCTGACAGAAGTTTCATTAGAATTCAACAAGTATTTGATTTTGCAAGAATTTCCAAATTAATCTCTTTGTACTAATTACATAAGGCAAGGCTGCAAGAACATTGCAAAGTTTAACATGAGGGTAGATAGAAAAATTAGGCATAGCTGACCACATATGAAAGGAGAAAGGGGATCACAACCCCCTATGGGATGAAGTTGAAATGATAGATAGTGAATACCACTAGAAACTATATAAACTTAAGGAATCAGTGCATATGCTAGGCTACAAAAATCTCTTAAGCTGACCAAGCATAGAAATGAATACAATATGGAACCAGTAATATGGAGTGCTAGAGAAAATCATTAGTGTCAAAGATTTTAATATGAGCTCTGTCAAACTTTTATTCTGTCAATTTAAGTGATTCAAAACGATTAAAATTGTTTTTAAGGACAATGGTAAGAAAAAACAAACAAAAAAAAACACTCTTAGTCAGGAGCCCTGCAGTTTAACACTACAATTTATTAAGAAACAATAGCTTGGACTGATAGAATATTCTAGAGACCCATCTCATACTGTTGCTCTGGATATCTTCAAAGCATTTGACAGAGTCTGGCATGCTGGCCTTTTATGCAAGGTATGGAGCTATGATATAACTGGGTAATTGTTTGATCTAATTCACTCATTCCTTTCAAATTGCCTAATGACAGTACCTCCAGAAACTATCATAGAAACGCAGATATCCCTCAAGGCTCTATTCCTACGCCTTTTCTGATCTTCACCAACGGTCTTCCCAATGTAATCAGATCCCAAATAGGCATCTACACTGATTACACCACCTTGATCAGAAACCTGCTGAGGCTGACAAAGCAAACCTTGCTGCTGAGCTTGAAAAAAACCTCCGATCTGTGATGGAGTGGGGTAAGAAATGGCTTGTGAATTTTAATGCTTCCAAAACGAAGCTGCCATCTATTAACCACTATAGACAATCACTCTTACTCCCCATTAGCATGGATCAAGCTAGTTGTTCTGAAAGCAAAACACTGTGCCTTCTTGGCCTAACTCTCTCAACCAACCCCAAGTGGAATAACTACGTCGAATCCATAGCTAAACTTGATGCTAAGAAGGTCAGTTCCCTGCGTAGGGCCAGGAAGTTTTTCCTGTCTGAATTCATCCTGCACATATATAAATCTACCATTTGCCCGTGTATTGAATACTGATGTCACATCTGGTTGGGTGCCCCTGCTATTCACCTTGGAGTTCTTGACAAAATCTAATGGAGAATCTGCAATGTGATTGATCCCAACTTGGTAGCTTAGCTGCAGTTACTTTTTCACCAGCATAATGTGGCTTCCCTCTGTCACTTCTACAAATACTTTCACAACTTCTGCTTTGATGAGCTTAGCTCTTAGGTGTCCCCTCTGCATGAATTTACTCGAGCTACTAGACTAGCAACTAGGTCCCATCCTTTTACAGTGAAATCAATAAAATGTAATCGCAATTTCTACTCTACCATTTTTTTTCTTGCATTTTCCGCCTATGGAATTCCCTTCCATATACTTGCTTCCCTGACAGCTACAATCTCCAAGAATTTAAATGTAAGATCAATTGCCATTTCTTATCTCTTTGACTCACATACTTTTTCTGGTTCTTTCTCCATCCACTCTACTCTCATCAGCTCTCTTCACATCAGTGTTCTCTTACCCATCCTCTGACACCCCCCCGTAACTTGTTCCTCTTTCTCATCACTCTCCTCTTATGTAACCCTCTGTGCACCAGTGGCAGTATTTCCTTGCTTGGATTATAAAAAAAAAATCCGTAGGTTCTGGGACTCACTAAATTAAAAAGCTATTAGCATCACTATATATATATATATATATATATATATATATATATATATATCAGGGTAGGTTGATTTTGGAACTGTAAAAAAATGCACTTGAAGAAAGTTGCAAAAATAATGTCAAGAGTTACCACAAGAAATTATTTTCTTCAAAACTTTGTATTTATTTGAGCATTTCAACTTAAAGACGAAATAAATTGGGATTTTTATCGCGATATAGGTCTCGCTGGAAACATATGTCACTTAAATAAAACCCGAGTTTTAACAATAAGAAAAAAATACAATACGCTTAATAATAGATATTTTAAGTTTAGTATTCTTTTTTTCTTATGAAATTAAATGAAAACATCAAAATTAAAAAGAAATAAAAACACTATGATATTTAGTTTAATATACAATAACTATTTACGTATGCCGTTTTATTTATTGTTATTTTCATATTCACCTGTTGAAATTACCTCCCACTAAACGATTGTTTTTACTTTGTTTACTCTTTTAATTATCATGAATATCTCTTGTATTTTTTTTAATAGTTAAGTCTTATTTATTGAAAAATTCAACTTTTATAATTATTCTAATTTGTTTATATTTTTAAAGTTAATATTTATTTATTAAAAAGCCTGTTTACGAGCTAATCTTGGAAGTAACTCTACTTTAAAGTAAGTAAACATTACTTTTTAATTTAATGTATTTATTTCAAATTTTATCAAATTTATTTTAAAAATATTTGTGTAATTTCATTTCTGATAGTACATATATTTTTTTTAGGTATTTCAGGATCGTTAATAACTAAAAAGATCAGAGGGGCAAATTAGGGTCTAAGGGCACTTTCCAGCTTGGACCTGTTGATAAAAGTGCTATAAATTAGTAAAAGGGAAAGAGAGGTTTAAAAAAATTTAGTTTCATCACCAACAGCTTCAACATCAAATGTTCAAGCTAATGTTTCTTCCTCCTCCTACTCATCTTCTCCAAGTGAAAAACCAGAAGAAGAATATTTGCAGCCAAGGAGACATCCAAAAGGCCCTTATAATTTCCAAGTTATGCTTTCAAGTTAGTTAGGGAGGACATATCTTCTAATCTTAGAGCTAGCCTTGTCAATGCCTTCTTATACCAAATATTAATATGAAAGATATTATAGATAAATGCAAAGTTGATAGGGCAAAGTGAAAACAACTGCCCAACAAAAACATGATGAAAGTGTGGAAAACCTTATATGTATTGCAGTTGATGGGAGAATGAATAAGGACACATTGCTGTATGAAAAAACTAAGGAACCAGAACACCATTTAACTTTTACAAAGGAGGCACCACATGAAAGTCAATATTTGATACATAGAGTTCTCCCTAATAGTGGTGCAACAGGTGTTGTTCATGCAGAGCAAGTAGTGGATGTTTTTCATGAATTCAACAGTGAGAACACTATCAAGGCTATCCTTGTTGACAACACTAATGCCAACACAGGCTGTGAAGGTGGAATGGTTGCAATTTTAGAAAAAAAAATCTTCATGCAATTGCTTGCTATTTGCACCATAATGAACTACCTTTCAGAGCTCTTTTCAAAAACATAGATGGTTGCACAAAAGGCCCTACAGCATTCAGTGTTTCTCTGGGGAAATTATGCTCAAATGATTTACCACAAATATCATTTTCCACTATTAGCAGTCCTCTGCATTCAATTTTGAAAATTGATGAAATACATGATCTTAGTTGTGACCAAAGACTCCTGTATGAATACACAGTGGATATTTCTAGAGGTAAGGTTGACTCTAGATATGCCTCCTGGAAAATTGGTCTTTTAAACCAGGCAAAGTGGTTAACTTTGGCCATCAGGCTTATGCATTTATTGAGTCGTGGCACATACCCACAAAAGCTCACAACAAAACTCCACAGTTTAATAAGTTTTATTGTAAATGTGTATGCCACTTGTTGGTTTGAAATTAAAAGAATAAGTTCCACAATCAGCAAGTGCACATTTTTAATATGATCCAGAAGATCAAGAAGCAGCCTCATGAAATCCAACAGATCACTTTAAGAAATATACATGGAAGTACACTTTGTTTACTGTCTGAAAACCTATACTCTGATGAAGTTGAAGTAAAAGAAGAAGCTTTAAAAAGAGTTTTGGCCATTAGGTAAGTAAATATTTATTTATATATCAATGACTCAATTATTTATTGCAATTTATAGAATCATTTTAAAGATTTTATCTAATTTCACCATAATTATTATAGTAGAAACTGGAAGTTTTTAAATGAATCAATAAATAAATTTTTATATTCTTTCAGGAGTGGGGAGTCAACTAAGAAAAGGTTAAAAAGAATACCAACCATTAATTTTAATGCCACACACTGGACACACTTGATAGATTTATCATTGTGGCATTTTTGAACCACCAATGACGGAAGATTTTTCTGAATCTGAACTTCAGGAATCATTGTTAAATGAAACCAAGATTGACTTGCCAAATTTGCCCTCACATTCCCAAGGCATGGAATGGGCAGGCAAGTTAACAATAAAAGCTTTGCAAACTGTATACGGTTTTGAAGCAAGGCATCAACATATTACAGCCAAAGTTTTGAGTCAGAAATTGAGACTAGCATTTTTGTATAAGGGCTCTTATATGGAGCAATTTGACTATATATTAAGCACTATTAAAATAGTGTTTGTTTTTCCTTATTTGTTTGTTTGTTATATTTTCACTTAAAATCATTTAAGGTATTCAAATATCACTGCTTAATTCATAATGTTTTTTAAAGCAGATACTGAAAATCGGGGGTGGGGGTGGGGGTGGTGGCGTTGCAGATTTTCAATTTGAAGATTAGTCATTATTTCTTTAATTAATATCATTTTTATAAAATAAAATGATATTCCTTGATTTAAATACTAAAATTATTTGGTTTTCTCACTAATATTCAAGCCAAATCTTGCGAAAATGAGGAATTTTCAGTATATTTTTGTCTGCGATCTTTGATGCCAAACACCCAAAAAACCGTTGAAGTATTTGATCTAATATTTTGTATCAGTACTTAATAGGTCCATACACAACTTTCGGTAAGTGAGATTTTTTAATATTTTAAAAAAGTGAAAAATCAACCTACCCTAATATATATATATATATATATATATAAAAATATTACGGAAATCAGCGAATTTTAACGAAACTTGGTTATAAGCAACCGACAATTTGAAATGAATTGTTTGAACATTATTTTTTATCGATACTCGTATTTAAGTAGATATTCTGTTTTTAATGATTATTATATATTTATTTCTACCGGCCTGATTATTTACGATAAATTTTTATTACGAAAATGTGTGCCATTCGGCAGGATTCGAACCTGCGACCCCTATCTATATAGGGGAAGCTACCATTTGATCTGGTAACGTCTTAGACCTCTTGATCACGAATAGCCTCCAGTCTACACAAGGTTTTTATCAAGCCTATATAACACAATTTTCGATCCAATGGCACACATTTTCGTAATAAAAATTTATCATAAATAATCAGGCCGGTAGAAATAAATATATAATACTGTTTCATTAAAAACAGAATATTTACTTAAATACGAGTATCGATAAAAAATAATGTTCAAACAATTCATTTCAAATTGTCAGGTACTTATAACCAAGTTTCGTTAAAATTCGTTGATTTCCGTAACATGTTTACATTTGTTGACATTACGATACATTTCAGAGCAGATATGTTTGTTTACAATGGATTCCACTAATTCTGTAAATTACTTGTCCACCACTGCTGTGGTCAGGTATTGAACTCACAACTCTTTGAGTCAAGTCACTGGAACTAACCAACGTCTATATCTAGTTGTGAGTTCAATACCAGACCACAGCAGTAGTGAACAAGTAACTTAAAGGTCAGAGGGAGATAACCCATAACTACCAAAGAGGCTTTGCACAAAGGAATGAAAATGATATACCCAGTGTTCGTAATAAAGTGTTTGGTTCAAAATTTCTAGCACCTGAAGAAGGCTGGAGCATACAACAGCTGAAACACCATACAAATGACAACAAAAATGAGGACAATAGTCTGAATAATATAGTGTTTACAAAATCTTATGGAAAGTTATGAAAAGGTATTAACTGACATACTTATTTAAATTTATTTGTTTAAATATTATTTCTAATAGCTACACATATTTGAGTAGATACTCAGTTTCTTATAACTAAACAGTATATATATATATATATATATATATATATACTGTTTAGTTATAAGAAACTGAGTATCTACTCAAATATATATATATTGGTCTAAATATTCAATTTGAAACTGCGATGTCTATAGACACAGAAGCTGTCAATTGATCTGATGTATTTTAACCACTTGACTATGAAAGAATTCCTAGTTAGATAAAGTTGAATTAAGCCTTAACTACACAAATTCCTGATTTTTCATAATTTGCTCTGGCTTGTAGCTTAATGCAAACAAATTCAAACAAAAACAATTTCATAAAATCTTACAGAAAGTTACAAAATGGTATTACCCAACATGTTTATTTAAATTTATTTGTTTGTTCAATATATTTAATGGATACTCATATTTGAGTGGATACTCTGTTTTTTATAATTAAACAGCACACACACACACACACACACACACACACACACACACACACACACACACACACATATATCTGAATATTGAAGAAATCTTGTTAGGAAAATATGCACCCTTCAGCAGGATTCAAACTTGTGTCTTCTATAGACATAAAAGAAGCTGTCAATTTATCTGCCATATCTTAACCACTCAACCATGAAGGAATTCATAGTCAGACAAAGTCGAATCAAGCTTGAAATTCACAAATTCCTGATTTTTTGTAATATTTTGTAAAATTGTCTTTCTTTTTTTATACAAACTAGAGCAGTTATGAATATTACATTTCTTGAATATTCAGGCTGGTATATATATATATATATATATATATATTGTCACATACCTGTACCGACAATACCCATCAAGATGTTCATATGCTGCCTTGGATATATTACATTTTCACATCTATGGATAGATACTGGTTATCTAGCCCAGATTGTGACAAATGGGCAATGATTCAAATAAGAAAATAATAAAGTAAGTTTGCTATTCGATTGGTAATCGAATGGCAATTCTTTCCCAGGTCTGCTTCGTTATTCAACATGGGCGCTGACAACAAATTAAGGATTTTGATTTTGTCTTATACTTTAAAATTGTTTTTTATGGTTCATCTAGTTCTTTTTATTGCTTTGGGAATACTATTAGAATTTGGCGTGTGTGTCTGTCTGTGAGAGAGTGTTTTTTTTCATTCAAATTTCGTGTGTCTGTGTGTTTTAAGTTTTGTTGTTTTGTTTGCTTGTATTTTTTTATAAATATTTCTTCCTGCATTATGAGTGTGTCATAATCTGCATTTTGGCAGATAGATATTATTCTGAATTTACCTCCACTGCATTCATGTAAATGTTGGGAGACATACAATTTCCTGTTGTTGGCTAGTTTGATATTATTTCCATGCAGGGCTACCCTTTTGTTCAGGTATTGTGTCGCCCCAACGTATATTTTTGTGCATTTATCGCATTTTAGAGCCAAAACTATGTTTTTCAAGTTGCAGCTCAGATATGTTTTTATTTCGAATATGGATGTGATTTCAAACTTGAAGTGTTTTCCTTCTATTATTATGTTGCATACCCCACTTTTTCGTTGCATTTTGTGACTCCTTGTGTTGTGTGTAGAAACAAAAGAGAATTCTGTGAGTAGGGCGAGAACAACAATTACAAAGAGTCTACTTTAATCAAGGGAGGGGTCTAACAGTAAACCACCTTGTGTCAAAAAGGCTACTAAAAAAAGAAAATTAAAACTGGCCCTGTTCATGTGAACCAGGTTCACTAGAACCATAGTTTACTGCTTTTCAGTGTATTTTTATTAAATAGCAAAATTTTTAATAAAAATACACAGAAACTTTGTTATAACTGCACTGATAATCTTGATATGATAATAAAAAAACAATAATAAAATCCTAAAACATTAATTATAACCAGTTTATTATAAATAATGATAATAACACTAATTCTTGCAATTGTCATATGTCCTCTGCAAAATAAATGCCTCACAAATTACATAGTGTACCAAACTACCATCTCCATGTTTTTATCAGCATACCCTATCTTTTAATAATAGAAGATATAGTAATTCTACCCACCACATCTCTCTCTCTGTAAATACTACTAGCAATTGAAAGATGCTAATAAAACTCCTACAGTTAAATGGAAAATATTAACAAAAACAAAAACATATAAATCTTTACATGAAATGTTTCCTTTATTTACAAGAAAAAATCCATATAATTAGGCTCCCAAAGGCTAGCTTGTTGAACCAATGTAATGAAATCACTAATTTTTTCCACCATAGAATTTTCCATATTCTTAAATATATCTAAAATTATTTCAATACTACTTGCTCTTAGAGTGAGCATCTTTCTACTTTAAAAATTTTTCAATACTCCATTTCCACTATCAAATAATGCAAGGTTGATGGTAAGAGTATTGTTTGATTTATAGTGCCATTCTAATAGCGAGATACTTTTGATATTGTGATTTAAATACGATTCTTGTATTTTCAACCAGCATTTTTCTTAGGGATTCTTGTAAATTATGGATTAATAAATGTTTTTCATGACACTTTGTTTTCATGTGGCAGGTAAGGACATCTACTCAAAAAGGTGGTAGTATGTCCAATATACATAATTGATTTGTGATTAGAAACGCAGTCTTGTACTAGGCATAGAAATTGATAAATTATATTAGTCATCTCTGGTTTAGATTTGATGGGTTTATTTTGATTACAGAGAACATGGTTTTGCAGTCTTCCATTTTCTGTAATGTATTATAAATTTTACAAGTTTTTAAGGAATTCCAGCAGAAATATAGTGTTTAATAATTTTTATATGGTGAATCCATCCTGCTTATAATTATTATGCATCTGGTTGCATTAAAATATGTTGTATATATGTGTATATTTTATATATGTGTGTGTGTGTGTATATATCAAAGAATGGAACATACACTACTTACTCGCTACCTGTCTGTTCAGAAGTAGCTTGTATGCTAAGACACAATAGACAGTACACCAACAGGACAGGGGGACGTCTTCATGCTCATTAGAAATATTGGAAGCATTACTAATAAAAGAAAAATCCTACATTTAATAATATCAATTATGAACACAGTAACAATGTGCTTACCATGTTTGGAACTTAACATACACATAAACTTTACACATATTTATTTACAAATAAAACAAAATTCATTCTTGATAATGGCTAATAGTATAGCTGAAAGCACTCAAAAGTATGGAAGCATTTGGACAATTTTTATATTATTTGAGTTCTGAAAAGAAAAAATTCATAAGAGCACATGAAAAATTATTTAAAAAACTTAACGATAATACCTTGTCTATCATTTTTAATTAAACTTGCATAAAAGAGCGATTGTTGCCCAAATACACAATATATATATATATATATATATATATATATATATACTGTAATGGTTGTTACAATGGTTTATAAATTCATAGTATCACTACACAAAAATTTTCGGGTTTCAAAGCTAGCCCTGTATGTGGACTGCTTCTTCTTCAGGTGATTTTTTTAAAATGAGAATTATCTAGTTGAAAAGACCGTTTATTTGTGTTGGTTTTTTTTCTTTTCTTTTTTTTTTTTTTTTTAGGTGTTAGTGGGGTTGGTCTGTAATTTAAGTTCTGTTGACCTTTTTAGTCTTAGGGTTAAGTGTTTGCTTGTGGCTGAGTTCAGGATAGGTTTTCCTATTTATCTTGTGTGAGTTTAGGCTGCTGGCCCCTCGCATGTTGTTATTTGGTTTAGGGGTTGGTAGGTGTTGTTTTGTTTTGGGGTTGGTTTCTTCTTACTTTAATTTTGGTTATTTTGTATTGGGTTGTGTGATTTTTTTTCTTTTTTAGTTTTTTTTGTGTCGATATTTTTATTTATTTTTCTACTATTTTGCTGCAGCTGCACTATTATTTGCTGGTATGGTATGGGGTTTGTTGTCTTTTTCTGTTTATTTATAGGGTTGGTTGTGTGTATTTTTTGTGTTTGGGGGGGGTTCGTGGTGGTGGGGGGTGTTTATTTGTTTACTTAAATTCTAGCGAGAAATATTTGCGATGTTTGTATAGTACTGCTAATTCGTCTCTACGGTTTAATAAATCGTTACTGTTGGGGTACTGAAGAATGTGTAGTTTTTCACTTAGACATAAAGTGCAGATGTTGTTAAGTGAGTTGCAAGTTCTAGTTTTTTCTAAGATTTTCCATTTTACTTTGGGTTTCTGTTTTGAATCCTTTAGCTTCCAAATGTATCAAGGGATGTTTGGTTTCAGTATAAGCTGTTTTTAAATGAGGTTAGGTGCAAGTACCAGCGCTGCTTAAAAGTATTCTTAGTTGATCTGATATACACTTTATTTATAGTTGGATTTTCGATGGATGTCATGTTACATTGATAGATTAATGAGTGTTTTACATTCATTTTGTAGTGGGCAGTTGCTAGGGTTTCTACAATTACACATGTTTTCGTTGTTGGGTTTGGTTGTGTTTTGGTTGTCGGTTTTATTTTGATCTACGTGTTGATTTAGGATATATTTGTTATGGTTTGTTATGATTTTTTCTAGGTTGTTTGTGCAGCTGTAGCTAAGTTTAAGTGTATTTTTGTTGAAGATTTTACTGAGAGGGTTATTTGTTGGGAAATGTTTTTTAATTAAGTTCAGGAACTTTTGTCCTAGCTTGGTGCTGATCATTTGGTTGAAAGGAGGTGTGTACCAAATGATTTTTCTGTTTCTATTTTTCTTGTTGAGGTTATTGTTTGTTATGTATTGGATGTCTTGGTTTCTGGTTTGACTTTGGGTGGATGTATAGTGGGTATTCATTGGATTTTATGTATGGTTTGTAATTATTGTTAACTAAATCTAGTGTGACATCGAGGAAGTTTGCTACTTTTAAATTTGTGTTAACTATAACTTTTAGGTTTAAATCTTTGAATTCTCTATGTATTAGTTTTCTGATTTTGTCTGTTTTAAAGTGTGTGGAGTTTTTTACTATCATTAGACCGTTGTCTCTATATAAGCCCTATGCCTTGTGTGTTAATGTCTTGGTGTGCGGTGAGATTGTACAGTGTAAATAAGCCGATGAGATCGGAGGATTCTGTGGAGTCCAGCGCACCCATTGTGATGTCAAAGCTCTACATTTGTATTGAGCACTCTTTATAAAAGTAAATGCATGAACAAAAGCTTAAAAAACCTACAAGTTCTACAACTTAGTTACAATATATATATATATATATATTGTAACTAAGTTGTTGAACTTGTAGGTTTATTTACCTTTTTGTTCATACATTTACTTTTATAAAGAGTGCTCGATACAAATGTAGAGCGTTATACTGTAATGGTTGTTACAATGTTTTTAAATTCATAGTATCACTACACAAAAAATTTCTCATGTTTCGAAGCCAGCCCATTATGTTTTGGCTTCATCCTCAGGTGATTTTTTTTTAGAAATGAGAATTATCTAGTTGAAAAGGCCATTTATTTGTGTTGGATTTGGCGCCTAGCTTGTTTGGTTCAGGGGTTGGTAGGTGTTGTTTTGTTTTGGGGTTGGTTTCTCCTTAATTTAATGTATGATATTTTGTATTGGGGTGTGTGCTTTTTTTGTTTTTTATAAAATATGCCTTTTTCAAAATATATATCTTACATAAAAAAGTATAGGGGTTGGTAGGTGTTGTTTTGTTTTGGGGTTATAAGGGCTGGTGGTGCTGGCTAGGCACCAGCACCACCAGCTCTTTCTAGATTAATAGATTAACCTATCATGAACTCTGCCAAAAACAAACACTTGACCCTAAGACCAGTAAAAAGGTCAACGGAACTCAAAATACAGACCAACCCCTCTAACACCCAAAAATAACAAATCCAACACAAATAAACGGTCTTTTCAACTAGATAATTCTCATTTCTAAAAAATCACCTGAGGATGAAGCCAAAACATAATGGGCTGGCTTCGAAACATGAGAAATTTTTTGTGTAGTGATACTATGAATTTAAAAACATTGTAACAACCATTACACTAATATATATATATATATATATATATATATATTAAAAACAGAAATAGGGTTGTTCCAATTAAAAATTTGGTATAGAATAAAAAGTGCAATAAGCAGTGAACATTTTGTTTAAAGTGTAGATTTATTGTTATTATTATTATCATTTATATTACTTGCTTCTTGCATGATACATTAAGTGTCTATAATGGTATTTGTAACACTACATGTGTTTTGTCTAAAGTTGGCTCTCCTCAGGAAAGTCACACACAAGCAAAAACTAGCATTAGAAAATATCCAAGAGAACAATGACATAATAATAAAGGAAGCAGACAAAGGCGGTGCTGTAGTCATTATGAATAAAACTTGCTACAAAACAAATAATCAAGGTATGCTAGGAGACAAAAATAACTACAAAATAATCAAACTTTTTTACAGACTTTATTTCAAAACCAGTAATTTTTACAAACTCCCAAAGATACACAAATCAAACATAATTAAAGCAGCTATCCAGGAACAAAAATCAGAATATATTCACACCCCAAACCCTAGTGATCTTAAATTCAGACCCATTGTAGCAGGGCCAGCCTGCCCAACAAGCAGACTGAGCAATTTAACTGATAAAATATTACAACCGTATACCACAAAAATAAAAATCTACATCAGTGACAGCATACATCTTCTAAGCTTCATACCACAAAAAGTAGACCCAGGTACACTCATAGTAACATTTGACTTGAACTGCTTGTACAGCAACATACTCCACGATCTAGGAAAACAAGCCATTACATTTTGGATTGAGAAACACCCAGAAATACTTCCCACACACTTAACAAAAGAATTTATTATACAAAGTACAGAACTAATTTTAGACAATTCCTTCCAATTTAACAATGAAAATTATATTCAAACAACAGGTACTGCAATGGGGACAAAAATGGCACCGACATATGCAATACTCACCCTAGCTTATCTAGAAGGAAGTCTATACAACCAAATAGGCCATAAAGATAGGGAAGACATAAAAACAGAAGCCACTAAATCATGGAAGAGATATCTAAATGATTGTTTTATCCTTTGGAAATCAACATGGGGAGACATAAATAAACTACATATTCTACTACAAAACTTGCACCCCACAATCAAGCTCACACTTAGAATATAGTTATAAAAAACTGCCATTCTTAAACATACTCATAAAAAACAAAAACAATTACATCTCTTTTGTTTCTATGTCAAGATTTCCAACCTCTCCAGTTTGTATTTTTATTCCCCAATTATTTTTACAAATAAAAGATCAGTTTTTGATTTTCCCACTCTTCAGTTTATTTTGTCCTTCCCTCACCTTTAATGAATGAGCATCTTTACTTTGCCTATTAGCAGAATACAAAAGCCTTCTTAATTTTTATGTGGGATGGACAGGTCCTACTAACATACTCTATTTTTAGTTTGAATGCTTTGTTCATCCCATTATATTTTTACAAGAAAAAGGTTACAAAAAAGAAAACTTCTATGACATGGGTGTCTTTGTAGAATAAGAACCTATTTTGAATATTCGGTATTCTGGTGTATGCCAGACGAATGGAGATGAACGAATTCTTGTGGTGATTCAGTAAATTGTAAATGAATGAATGAGTCGTTGTGGTGGAGACTTGCCTCGCCGAGGCGAAGGAGGGCGGTTTGTTTGCGCGTGCGTTCGTAGATGTGGTGGAGCCGCGGGGCGGGCTCGTGCGGGGCAGTTTTTCGAATGACACGGCGCATGCGTCATTGGTGAAAGTGAGGCTCTCAAAAAGGAAAAGATTACGAGACGAAAAAGACAGAGAAGAAAGAGCCTACTTCTGCTTCGGAGTCACTTCGTTATTTACGACTGGAGAGGGCTACAAGGGTGGCTGAGAGACAGCATTTTGCTTACGGTGCGCAGGAAACGGAGTCCCTGGTGAAGCAGTGTTCCAGGTTCTACGAGTAGCAGCTGGCAGAGTGGTTATTAATTCATCTACGAACTACACTCTGAGAAGACACAAATACTCACAAGCTATTTCGGCGTCTATTACAATTTCCATTATGGACGGCAAAGTCTTTGATGTCCGGTTGATTCCCGAGTTCAGTGGCGCTGCAACTGATATGCCAATTGTTGAGTGGATCGAAAATGCAGAGTTGGTCTGCGAACTCTGTTCTATGGACAAAGTTGAGCGGATTCTTCCATTACGCCTCCGAGGCGCTGCTCTTGCCGTATACAGGCAGCTCAGCAAGGAGCAGAAAGCGGATGCGGAGCAAATTAAACGGGCCCTCATGACCGCGTATGCGACAGATGCATTTGATGCATACGATCAATTTGTTACTCGGCAACTTCGCTCGGGAGAAACAGTGGATGAGTTTCTGGCCGAACTACATCGTTTAGCTCGGCTGGTTGAGGGATCGTTGCCCAAACGATGGATGATATGTGCGTTTGTTTCGGGGTTGCCACAATATGTTAGACAGCTTCTTCGTGCCTCGTCCAGAATGGAGACCATGACATTGGAGCAGCTTTTGACTCGAGCACGGGCTATCATGACCGACAACGGAAGCTGTAAGGAATCGGTCGCTGCATCCACTGGCAAAACACATTCGAATACAGAGTCGCTCCCTGATAACTCGCGCAGTGAGACCTTTTTTGCTACAAGTGTTCTGGACCCAACCACATGGCGAAGGATTGTATGCAGGGACGCCAAGTGAGGTCGGATGGTCGAGTGCGGAAGTCTCACCGTGAAACCCGATGCTTCAGATGCCATAAACTTGGACACACATCATCGAGATGCCAGGGAAACGCCCAAGGGGAGGAGACGTCAGCGCCAGTCTCCTCCCTGAGCAAGTGAGAATCAAGAAATTGCCTGCCGTAAAAGTGCTCGTGGATGGGCGTGAGTGCACAGCTCTGGTGGATTCCGGCTGCTCACAGACGCTGGTGAGCAAAGCTGTGTGTCGCCATTGGAGACAGAAGGAAGTAGGAGTGCTGACGGCCGACGGGAAGACTTTGAAGTGCCGGGGGCACGGCAGAATAAAATTGGAAGTTGAACAGTCTCAGCCCGTGGACATTGAGGTCCTGGTCGTGGATGGACAATTGTTGGGTTTTGACCTGTTTATTGGCATCGACGCGATCAAACAGCTAGGAGGTGTTCGCCTGACGGAATCTGGTGAGGCATACTTTGGAGACCTGGATGGATGTGCCGCCATTTCTATCGATGAGCCCGATTTCAGTGTGACATTCGATGAAAGGCAAAGAGCGTGGCCTGCAACATGGAAATGGGCAAGTGGTCGCTCGCCCGGCGAGCTGACAAATAACGTGCAAGAGTACACTGTGCCAGACCATGCCCGGGATGCGTACGAGAAAGAACTCTTGCTATGGCAACGTAACGGATGGTTGCTGTCATATCCCGAGGAGGAACTTGGTCCGCCCAAGGGTCTAATTCCCTTGATGGCAGTCGTGCAGGAACATAAGCAAAAGGTCCGGCCGGTACTCGACTACCGAGAATTGAACGGATTTGTAGAAGCATTCACTGCCAATGCCGAAGTGTGCGCACAAAAGCTCAGAGAATGGCGACAGCAAGGAGTTGATGTGTCGCTCTTGGATCTGCGACATGCCTACCTACAAATTCACATTGACAAGAAGCTGTGGCCATTCCAAACAGTTATTTTCAAGGGCAAGCGGTTCTGCCTTACACGATTGGGGTTTGGCCTAAATGTGGCACCATCATCATGAAATCTGTCGTCGACGCTATAATGTCCCAAGATTGTGTGATCAAAAGTGCCACGTCGGCTTACGTTGACGACATTTTTATCAATGAGAGCCTGATTTCTGCATCGCGCATTCGACAGCACCTCAGATTACGGCCTAGTCTGTAAAGACCCAAAACGGCTACGAGACGGAACTAGGGTCCTCGGTCTGCAGGTGTGGGGAGAGAACGGTACTCTCCGATGGAAGCGGGGTGGACAGATCCTGGAAATTCCCGACGTGGTGACTCGTCGACGTGTGTTTTCCATTTGTGGGAAACTCGTGGGCCACTTCCCCGTGTGTGGCTGGCTAAGGGTGGCGACTGCATTCATCAAGCGCCGAGCAAGTGCGGTAACCAAGAGATGGGACGAGGAAATCAGAGATGCCAATCTGCTTCGTATGCTGGAAGAGACGATGACCAGAGTGTGTGAAATGGACCCTGTTGGAGGAGACTGGTGCATAAATGGCAACGAGATGAAGGTCTGGGTGGAGGCAAGTTCTGTGGCCACAGGAGTGGTGTTAGAGGCGAATGGAAGCATCGTTGAGGATGCTTGTTGGTTGCGCCCGACCAATGATGCCAGGCATATCAATCTGGCTGAATTAGATGCAGCAGTCAAAGGCATCAACCTGGCCCTTCAATGGCAGGCTACAGTGTTGCATCTGGTCACCGATTCAGCATGCGTACATCGGTGGATATCCGACACCTTGACTGGGAAGGTACGTGTGAACACTAAGGCGGCTGGTGAAATGCTAGTGAGACGACGCTTAGGAACACTGCGGGCATTAATGGAAGAATATGGATTGACCATGGATGTCACGCTGGTGAAATCCTGTCAAAACCGCGCAGATTGCCTCACCAGAGTGCCACGCAAGTGGTTGAATCTACATAAGGAGGGAAAAGAGCCAGTCCCGGAGAGTTGCGCTGCAATGAGGTGCCGACTGAATAAAAGTCAGGTGGTTGACGTCCACCGAGAAAGTGGACATGCGGGCGTAAAACGAACCCTATACTTCGCCAGACTTATCGACCCACTAGTGTCGAAGGAAATCGTGCGATCGGTTATCAAAACCTGCGAAGCCTGCCAGTCTATAGATCCGGCGCCAGTTCATTGGAAAAAGGGAAAATTGAGCATGGAAAACAACTGGAGTAGAGTAGCAATGGACATAACCCATTACAACGGCGAGCATTTTCTAACGCTCATTGATTGCGGTCCCTCCAAGTTTGCAATTTGGCGGACATTGCGTCGACAAGATGCACATAGTGTCATTCACCAGTTGAAGATGATTTTCTTTGAACGGGGCCCACCAACCGAGATATTGACTGATAATGACCCTGCGTTCACTTGCAGACAATTTAAAGAGTTTGCAAACAGCTGGGGTGTGCAGTTAAGATTCCGATGCGCATATTCACCGGCTGGTAATGGAATTGTGGAGCGCAGCCACAGGAGCATTAAGACCATCGCAGCAAGGAAGGGTTGTTCTGCGTTGGAGGCCGTTTATTGGTATAATGTCACGCCAAAGGACAATGTCTCACCTTCCACGGCACCGGCTGACGTGCTGCATAATTACCACGTCAGAGTAAAAGGCATTGAAGCCAAACCCCCACCAGAACCACAGATTATCGGAGGAAGATATGAAGAAGGTGACGTTGTCTGGGTCAAAAATCCGCACGGCAAATGCACAACCAAGTTCAGGACCGGGCGGGTAACCGAAATTGTCAGCCCACTGACAGTGCGAATTGATGGGGTACCACGCCATGTCAAAGACCTACGGCCATTTTCAGGACCATATGCATCGTCGGGTGATGAAACCGACACAGAAGAGAGTGAGCGATTTATTTACTTGGGGTCAGGTCAACCAAGTGATGGCTCCGATGGTCCACTAACAGCAGATGCTGACGTGCATGACGAAACCTCAGGTGACAGCCCATCTGAGGACGAACCTTGTGTCGTACCCCTCCGAAGGAGCACCCGCCAGAAGAGACCCGCTCCCGAATGCACTTTTTGTGATGATGAGATCAGGGGGGAGTGTGGTGGAGACTTGCCTCGCCGAGGCGAAGGAGGGCGGTTTGTTTGCGCGTGCGTTCGTAGATGTGGTGGAGCCGCGGGGCGGGCTCGTGCGGGGCAGTTTTTCGAATGACACGGCGCATGCGTCATTGGTGAAAGTGAGGCTCTCAAAAAGGAAAAGATTACGAGACGAAAAAGACAGAGAAGAAAGAGCCTACTTCTGCTTCGGAGTCACTTCGTTATTTACGACTGGAGAGGGCTACAAGGGTGGCTGGGAGACAGCATTTTGCTTACGGTGCGCAGGAAACGGAGTCCCTGGTGAAGCAGTGTTCCGGGTTCTACGAGTAGCAGCTGGCAGAGTGGTTATTAATTCGTCTACGAACTACACTCTGAGAAGACACAAATACTCACAGTCGTGAATCAGATTAGCAAGGTTTTAGGAAAGACAGTGATGACCAACATTACACCACTTCCTCTTCGGCCTTGTGCTACAATTGTTTGTATTTTTTAGTTACTTTTGCTGTTTTGCACATGTCGTTGGGAAAATCATAAACCTAGCGGTTGATTGGTTAACAGGGCTCTCTAGCCTTGGGTGTGACCGATAGCGACGGTCAAGGTAGTAGCCAGTCAAGAAGGACTACTCTGAAGAACAAATCTTGGATAAAGTAACAGGAAACGATTCCACCATTTTATGGCAATTTACAGACAATAAACAAAAAGAATCCATGATAAGCAACGATCACCAGCATTCTGGAGAGACACCTTAGAAAAAAAAATGCTTTGCTAGACACATTTAGTCTCTGCCAGGAATCGGTTTGACACCGCCTTTTTATGTAATTTTTTTTCTTACAATCACAACGTCATGATTTTTTTTTTGCCACTAATCACCATTGTTAAATGGTAATTAGTGGCAAAAAAATCGTGTAATCATTTTTCTATTTTATTTTAGCGGTTTCATTATACAATTCTTACCGTGAAAATTTCTCACGGTTATAAGTTAACTTATATATTTTAAGGACTCGAAATTTCGATTTCAATGTAAACTTTATAAAAAAAAAAGTAATGAGCATATGTTTTTCTTTCTACATAACGAATAGAGAACAAGCGTCGTCAGCAATAAAGTTTTAAAATTTTCTTGGAGTCTTTTTTTTTCATAGGAAACTTGGTGTGGTAAGAACTTTGAAAAGTAGTGAGAAAGGCTTGAAATTTATGTTTTTTTTTTTAGTTATTTTTTTTCTGAACGACTTAAAAAAAAATTGGAGAAGACAAACGTATTTTTCAAGAACCTAACATGTATGATTTAAGTCAGAGTTCAATTGACAAGGAATGTTTTTTAATTACTGAACACTAACAGGACTTCAAACAAAAAGAATAATAGATGACGACAAGAAATTTTCTAATTATGTTTGAAGAAATAATTTTAAAGTGAAACCGTTGTGATACTTGGAACTGAGAAAAGCAAGGGAAAACACATTGTAAGACAGATTTATATTACATACTATACTGTTCTTTACAGTATAGTATGTAATATAAATATAAACAAATATTTAAATTATTTTGGGATAAAGTCATTGACTATTTACAAAAATAAAACTTACTTTATCCAGCCTTAGTCGTTTCATTTAAATTTTAGCGGATAGGTTTAAAGTCCCGTCTTGTGACGATACGAAACGAGAATTGACGAGACGAGAGTTGGGTAGACAGGGCGCATGGTCGCCATAACTGTGTTAGCTATTGCGATCTGACGATCGCCATTTGGGGCGTTTATTAACGGCCAACAAAGGTTTTGGGGGAAAAAGTAACCCCCAAGTGAAGGATATTTTAGATTTCCCTTCAACTAAATAAGCTTACTGACTTGTAACTCAGGCGAGATACATTAATTTTTTCACTTTTTTGTCTGTTCAAGATGGATCTTTGAAAAATGGTGTTCTTACGAGAAAGCAAGTCTAATAAATTCTGTGTTGAAGGTGGCAAGTCCTTCGCCCAACTTGCCGGAGGTGTCGGGTCCTTGGCTCGGCCAAGGAACCACCTTGCCGACCTCTTGTCTGTAATTGTTACGGTAGATGCTAGACGAAGGAAATATGGAAAAGAAACCAATCAGCCGACATTCTCCTGTCCCCGTGAAGACTAGTACAGGGGATAAAAAGACAGGTGAAGTTCCATTTCTTTGTTAATGACAACTTTGTTTATTTTCTTTACTGTAAATTTTGATTTTTTTTTTTCTATTTGAGTTCAATGTACTGTTTTGTAATATGAACTATTAAAAAAAGAAAGAAAGAAAAAAGAATGATTAAATAACTGTAAATAATCAGATGTTAAGAAAAATGTTTTTTTCATATTACTTTTAGTTTTAAGTTTTAAGCTTCCTACTTCAGCTTTAATGTGTGTGAAGATTCGAGTTTACTCTAAGTACATTTGTTTTTTAGTTTTTTTAATTTTTTAAAAGTTTGTTTCAAATGTTAAAGAAATTTTTTAAAACACCAAAAAATCCCAGCTGCTTGAGATAAAAATAACTGACCCCCCCCCCTCCGCCGTCCAGTGACTGTTTAAGTGTTTTGTTTGTCATAATTTAATTTCTTTTTAAATCACTTGAAGTTGCTCTTTGTGACTGTTCATTTTCCTTTTATTTTCCTTAAGAACTATCCGTTTGAAATTGTCTAAACTGTAATTTTATTATGATTTAATTAATGTTTATGCTATTTATTTAGTATTTGTTTTATCCTTACGTCATCCATGTCATTGACCTATATTCTTACTGACAAGTAACATCAACACTCAAACAGCATCTTTCCTTTCTGCGACAGAGTTCGTTTACCTGTTGGTTCCATGGTGAATCTACTAATCTGTTTCTTGAACTTAAGGCTTCTGCAGAAAATTATTTGCACACATTCCTCCATCTATTGTTAGCAGCACCCAAAGAGTATAATTTGCTTGTCCACTATCGTGCGCCATTTTTTTTCTTAACGTATTTTTTTTGTAAAAATGGTTTAAAAAATTTTTACTTTTCAATCTCGGAATTGATAAGCGCTGTAATTCTTTCGTATGTTTCAAATTTGTAAACATCTTTCTGGACAGTTCATTGTTCTGAAAAAAAAAATGACTACTGAAATTTATTTTTTATTTTTTTTGTACAGTTTTTCTTCATAAATATAATTTTTTTTAGATTTTCAACTATTGATGATTAAAAAAATCTATTTTGATACTAGACGGCATATTGCGAAATTGTATCAATGATGTGAATTTCTATGACTGAAAAATAAGCAGAAGGCAAAAAAAAAGGGAGCAAAATAAAGCTCTTTTAAAAAGGAAATTATCATTGGTAACATTTCCGGATAGATTGTTACTCTTTCAATTTTCTATTTCTTATTCTTAGCAGTCTTTCTTGTTTTTTAAAACAAATGTTTGATATTTAAGATTTACTTCCAAATCTATATTTTTGCTATAAAAATCGTAACAAAATTGAATACATTTTAATTTCATAAGTTTTAAAAACTTCAGCCTACCTACAAGTTTTTGATAAAGTTTTTACGTTAAAAAATTTTTAACGTAAAAACTTTAAGATAATTTTTAACTTAAAAATGATCTTTCTTCGTCTCCCAAAATAAAGGAAGCAAAAATTGAACAAATAACATCAGTTTTTACTTTTTAGCTCCAATCTTTTCATCAATTTTAAAAGGTAAAACAAATGAAGGAAAAAAAAACGAAAATATAGATTTTTAATGATTTTTAAATTTTTTTTTATTTTTACTATGATACCGTATAAGTCTAAAAAAAGTAAACTAAATGAAAAAAAAGTTTCTGTTGGTACTTAGTTTATTTTTAGTCAATAGATGCCATTGATTCTCCTCTCGAAGTCTGGTTGTCAGCAGCTGATTTAAAAAAAAAAATCAAACTGGTTCTAATTATTCATTGTTGAATGTTGACTTGACACATCTCATTACGATAATTTTTATTAATTAAAGCTTATATACTTAAATAATGTCATTGTTTTATTGCATTTTTTATTTTATTCAGAGCAGATTTTCAGTAAAAGAGGCTAAATGGTTTAAAAATTAAAATAGATGATTTACATTCCTGCGTTGAACTAATGAAACCATTTTTTCCTGGACAATTTAATTTCTTGAAATTTCATGAAAGATGAAGCAGATGAAGTTAACAGATGTAAAAAAAAATAAAATTATTTTTTTAAAATAATAATTTTAAAAACAATTTTATTTGCGTATAAGTCCTGAAAGTTTCATTAAAATCCGACAATTATTTGATTTTTACAAGAATTTCATAATGTGTTAGTCACTGGAAAAACAAAAATAAGTTACATTTTTCATTTTAAACTTTCGTAACGATTTGTCTCCCTGCTAACGAAAAGACTTTTTTACCAAAATTTCGAATGTGCTAGAAAGTGTGTGTGTATATATATATATATATATATATAATATACTTACTTGGATCTTTCCTCTTTAATAACATAAACGTTTTAACATTTTGATGGAAAAAAATTCGTTTTTAAGTTTGGTTGGGACTTTTTTCTTCATGCTGTTTTTCAGCAACTTAGTGAAGAAAAAAAGCATCAAATGCTATAAGACCAAAGTATTTTTAACCAAAATTTCGAACGTTTAAGTCTTAGTACTTTTTTTTTTTTTTAATACTATGATCATTCCTCTTTAAATACACACATTTTGTTGACGATATCAGTTTTTAAGTTTGTGACTTTTTACATAGTGCTGTTTTTTCAGCAACTTAATGGAGGTACCTACATAAGTACCTCCACTCATTTTTCAATACCTAAATTAAAATTGAAATTTTAAAAATCTTCAAGCTTTTAAATTAGTTTTAATTGAAAGCTAAGGGATTAAATTTCCTAATTCCAGTAAGCAAAATATGCTGGTGTATTTTAAACCAAAATTATATTGATCGGAATCAAAAATTTTCTAAATTTAAAAAAAATTTCAAATTTTCCGCCATTTTCATCAATTGTAAGCAGAAGCCAATTCTCGGTTTTAAAAAAAATCTTACAAAAATAAAATACACCTCACTGACACATTATTTTCTTCAAATTACCAATTTAAACTTTAGGTTGGCTTGAAACAAGAATTACTTGCTTACTGCTTGAAAAATGTTTCAAAAAGCATTCCTCAATTACAGTAGCCTTGTTATCACAGTTGTCAACACCTTATCAGGAGGCGATAATGAATGATTTGCAGCAGCCGGCCAAAAGTATGGAAAAAAAAATCTTTTTTAGCTCTGTAGGCTTACATTTGAATATGTTTTATGAAAAATAAAAATTAAAATAATATAAAACTCTTTTTAAAAAAAATTTACAATTTAATAACAGAATGAAAATAACTGCAGTTAACTCAATAATTTATGAAATGTTATGGTATTAATTTTTATTTTTAATATCTATTTTTCATATTATTTTTAGGCACCTCTACAAATTGTGAATTTCACTTTTTTAAGAAAATTAGCAATTAAAATGTAAAAGTTGCTTTAAATGTTTAAGGAGTGACTTGCAAAACAGGCTGTTGAATTTTATAAACGTCTTGAAGAGACTTGAATCAGAATCAAAGTGTGGTTTCTGTCATTTTTCCATGTAAGGGAAATAATCCCAGACACTTGTAAACTTCTAAAATAAATACGCCCCCTATGGAAACTTATGACCCCTATGGAACATCGTACTTAAATGAACATATTCATTGGGGTAGATAGACTAAACTATCGCCCAGTTCACACTCCACTCATATCTTTTGAACAGGTGAAGAGGCTCATCCCTTGTTCCCTGTTTAGGATGTGGTTTCTGGCTTTCTCTTTTCCAATCATTTTACTCTTAGGTAGCCCCATGCACATCAGTGGCGTCACCGCCTTGCTTGGGGTGATAAGATTAAAAAAAAAAAAAAATTTATTTACACACAAAAATTTTTTTCTTTATTATTTTAAAAATATATGGTGAGAAAAATTTTAATTATTTTTTTTGATAGGCAGTATAATCATAAATTCTTAACTAATAAAAAAAATATCATACAGTTCTTTAAAAGATTTTAAAAATATTTTAAAATTTTATGAATTATTATAATTAAAAAAAAAAAAAAAGAATGAAAACAATTTTAAAATTCTATTAGTAATTGAAAAAAATCTTTTTTCTTCAGACTATAATGTCCTTAATTTTTATTATTTATTCCAGCAATTAAAAGCTTACTAAATTATATCAAAGTTTTAATGCATTTTTTTATACTTCTCTTCAGATCAGATTTTCGTATATTGACTGATAATTTTACATAAAAAAAAATAGATGATTTATATTTACCAATGAGTTCTGCGTTTAACTAATAAAGTAAATTGCAGAAAATTAAAATTTATTAAAATTTCATGAAGTTACATGGAGGAGGGGTAACAAAGTTAAAAAAAAATTTTCATCAATATTTAAAAAAAAAAATAATTTCAAAAATAATTTTATTCATTTGTGAATGAGTACTGAAAGTTTCATTAAAATCCGACAATTATTTGATTTTTGTGAGAATTTCAAAATTAATGTGTTTGTCACTGAAAAAGCGAGTTATGTAAATTACATAATCGATTGTAAACAGTCGTAAGATTTTCTGTAACGCTAACTCAAATCAAAACAAAATTTTCTGCCAAAATTTCGAACATGTTAAAAGGGATTAAAAAAATTTTATAAAATAAGTTGCTTTGATCTTTCCTCTTAATATTATAAACATTTTGATAGAAAAAAAATTGTTTTAAGTTTTGAACCTTTTTAAATCATACTATGCTGGATTTTTGTGATGTAATGGAGGTACCTAAATTAGACATACTCTGAAGAAAAAAAAAACAACTTTTGATTAATAATGAAATTTTTTTTTAATAACTAATAATTTATAGATTCAAAAACATATCATTTAAAAATATTTCAAAGACTTGTAGACATTCTAAGTACCTCCAGTCATTTTCGAAATCTAACTTTTAAACTGAATTTTTAAAAATGAAGAAGTTTTCTTGAAACATTTTAGTTTTAATTGAAATCTAAATGATTAAATTTACTATTTCCTGTAAGCAAAAAAAAAAAATACTCTATTTATTTCAAATGGAAATCATATTGATTGGAATATAAATGTTTGAGTTTTTGAATTTTGTCACCATTTTTGAGCGATCGATACAAACAAAAGTTAATTCTTGGTTTTAAAAATGTTGCAAAAATTAAATATTTATCTGTGGCACATTATTTTTGGAAAATTAACAAATTTAATGTTAAATTGATCTGACTTACTCAAGTATTACTTATTTATAGCATGAAATTTGGAATAAAACTATTTCTTAATCACAGATTTGAACTTTTTGACCAGTCTGCCGTATATCAAATGTGTTGACAAGTCAGATTAGAGTAGGTACCTCCATTACATCGCAAAAAAAAACAAAAACAGCATAGTATGAATAAAAAGGCCCACAACTTACAACAAACTTTTTCTATCAAAACGTTTAAGAGGAAAAATCAAAGTAATTTTTATTTTTAAAAATTTTTTAATTCCTTCTAACATGTTTGAAATTTTGGCAGAAAATCTTGTTTTGATTTGAGTTTAGCATGGGGGTCATTCTATGTTAAAACACCAGCAAAAAGTTGAAATCTGCACCCACCGACACCAAATTACTTGAAATTTGGCACAAATGTTCCCCTTCATGAGTTAGAAAAAAGTACCAAATTATTTTGTGCTAGACCTTACTGTTCTGATTTTAGCGGGGTGTAAAATGTTTCTAAATTAAGGCCACGAAATGTCACAGAATTTCAGCATTTTTTAAAAAAAAAACTTCCACATAATATTTCTGAAATTTGGTAGGAAGGCCTGCAGAATCCAAATATTTGATTATTTTACCTGATAGAAAATATAATTTGCTCACCAAAAAGCATGCCCCCCCCCCCCCCAAATCAATTTTTTATCTATGTAGCTTCTGGCCATTCTGTAGAAAATGTGTCCTCTTCAATTTTCATATTTTTTTCCTAGCATTTAATAGGACTGCTTAAGTTCTCAAAGATTTTATGAGGGTTTCAAGTCTACTTTAAAAGATTTATAGTTTTTGTTTATGTACGTACAGGAAATTAGTGAAAGATTGTTTATCAATCTTTCACTAATTTCCTAATGACAATCATCCTAATGCTCCAGGACTTCACAAATGTTCATATTGTGCTAAGTGAGTTCTCAAAAATTATTCAATAAGATTGTCTTTGTTAATTTAAAAAGAAAATAATATTAAATATATTGCGTTCTGTATAAACATTGACTCATGCATGATGATCAACATGGGATAGAATATTTGTAGATGGCATTAAACATGAAATTAAAAGAAAATTTTGAAACTTTATTTTGAATTATTTTCATGAGACAAAATACACTTTTTCTTTTTTTTTTTCAAAAAAGAATATGAATTTTTAACACCTAGAATATTTGTAGTTGGCACTAAACATTTATTTTCATGAAACAAAAACTTGTTTTTTAATGTAGAAGAAAGTGATAATAATATACAAATTTTAAACTACGCTGGGCACCAAATTGTGTATTGTTTTGTATACAATTTTTTGCACAGATAATTTATCCACTTTGGACAAATGGTAAACTCTACCATTTGGTGTTGTAGGGACATCAACAGTGTACAGAATATTTGCTAATGGCACAAAACATATCCTTAAAATCCTCTTTCCAATAAAATGAAGGTGTTGGAAGAGCTGGATGCATGAACTTAATCAGTAAGTCCTTATTCTCCATATCAATTTCTAAGACCATGCCAATCCAAATGTTATTGTCATGTCTGCAACAAACATCCTGAAACAACAAATTTCACTAGTTTTTCTTCAACCCCAATAGACAAGTCATATATTAGGTCATAGTTTTCATCTTCACTACATTGTTTCATGGCTATCAAGTGTTTCTTGGTTTCATGAAAATAATTCGAAATAAAATTTAATTTTTAAAAGATGCTGAAAATCTGATGTTTCATGGCCTTAATTTAGAAGCAAAATATGAAATTTTTACACCCCGCTAAAATCAAAATAATTTAGCACAAAATAATTTGGTACTTTTTTTCTAACTCGTGAAGGGGAATATTTGTGCCAAATTTCAAGTAATTTGGTGTTGGTGGGTGCAGATTTCAACTTTTTGCTGGTGTTTTAACATAGAATGACCCCCCCCCCCCCCCATGTAAAAAAAAAAAAAAAATTAGAATTTGTGGGGGTACCTAAAAAGAATATGAAAAATATTAATTAAAAATAAAAATTAATAAATGCCATAACATTTCATAAATTGAGTTACTGCTGCCATTATTTTCATTCTTTAAGCGTAAGCCTACAAAGCTAAACTAACTCCAATTCCATAAAATATTGGATAATTGCTGAAAACTGTTAAATTTTTAATGTTAACATAGTTAAAAAAAAAAAAATAAAGATGTGTATGGAAAAGATCTATACCAAATTTGTCTTCCATACTTTTGGCTGGCTAATATAAATCATTCATTATCGCCTCCTGATAAGGTGATGACAGCTGTGATAACAAGACTACCGTAATTGAGAAATGCTTTTTTTGAAACATTTCAGGCAGTAAGCAAATAATTCTTGTTCCAAGTCGACCTAAAGTAAGTTTAAATTGGTAATTTGAAGAAAATGTGTCAGTGAGGTGTATTTTATTTTTAAGATTTTTTTTTTAAACTGAGAATTGTTTGCAATCAATGAAAAATGGCAGAAAATTTGAAATTTTTTTAAAAACTTTTTTAATTTAGAAAATTTTTGATTCAGATCAATATAATTTCAGTTTAAAATATACCATTGTATTTTGCTTACTGGAATTACTAAATTTAATCCCTTGGCTTTCAATTAAAGCTAATTTTAAGGCTTGAAGATAACTTATTTTTAAAATTTCAATTTAAATTTGGGTATAGAAAAATGACTGGAGGTATGTAGATTATAGATAAGATAAAAAGTTTATGGCATTTACAAGTGATAAAATTCTACAATTATTTATTTATTTATTTTTTTTCCTTCAGGTAAGGGAGGAAACTGACCTTCTGATTTGCACATGAAATTAGCATTACATAAAAAATTTAAAATACACAAAAAATCCATTTTATAGGGTTTTCTATTTTAATGATAAACAAAAGACCATGGTATAACCATCTTATGATCAATTTTTAATAGGCTATATAATCTTCAATTATTAACTTGAAAATCTAACTGCAACAAATCTTTAGTATTTTAAAAATATTTTTGAAATTTTATAAATTAAAAAAAATAAAACAATTTTTAAAATTTCATTAGTAATAGAAATTTTTTCTTATTCAGAATATGTCCTTAATTTTTATTATTCAAGCAATTAAAAGCTTATCAAATTAAATATAAGTTTTATTGCATTTTTTTTATTTTATTTTACTCTTTGAAGCAGACTTTTGGATACAGAGACCAAATTTAAAAAAAAAAAAGATAGCTTATATTCCCTAATGAGTCCTGCTAACTAATAAAATCATAGACTGCAACAAAGTAAAATTTCATGGATTTATGTGGAGGGATTAACAGAGGTTAAAAAGTAAATTTACCAAGATTTTTAAAAAATAATTTATTTGTGAATGAGTACTGAAAGTTTCATTAAAATCCGACAATTATTTGATTATTGCGAGAATTTCCAAATTAATGTGTTTGTTACCAGAAAAAAGTGGGTGATGTCATTACGTTTTCCATTGTAAACAGTTGTAACGTTTTGGTTATCTGCTAACTTGAATCAGAACAAGATTTTTTGCTAAAATTTCGAACATGTTAAAAGGGATTAAAAAAATTTTAAAGAGTAAATACTTCGATCTTTCTTCTTAATAATAATAATAATATAAACAATTTGATGGAAAAAGTTAATTTTTATTAACTTTGGGGCCTTTTTTATTTATACTATACTGTTTTTTTCGTGATTTGGTGAAGGTACCTACATTAGGCTGGTAGTTAAGTGATTACTAAATGAAAAGCTTAATACAAATCATCTAGCCATATTTTTAAAATTAATTTTACTTTTATTTTTTTTGCTTGGTAATTTCTATGTGTATGTTAAAAGGTTATTTGTTTCATGGTTTCTTCTCTTTACCTGAAAAAAATTTGTACACCTGTCACTTGTACTTATTTCATCTTGCTGTCAACACATTTCTATTATGAGGAGGTCAGAAAGTACAACTCTGATAAGAAATAGTTTTATTCTAAATTTCATGCTATAAGTAATACTTGTGCAAATCAGATTAATTTAACATTAAATTAGCTAATTTTCCAAAAATAATGTCACGCGTGTATTTTGTATTTTGCAAAAGTTTTAAAACTGAGAATTATCTTTTGTTTACAAATGTGTCAATGGCTCAAAAATGGCAAAAAAATTGAAATATAAAAAAAATGAATCCCAAAATTTTAGATTCAATCAATGTAATTTTTTAGAATACACCAGAGTATTTTGCTTACTGGAAATAGTAAATTTAATCATTTGACTTCCAACTAAAACTGAAATAAAAATTTCAAGAAAACTTTTTGAAAATTCAGTTTTCAAGTTAGATATAAAAAATGAGTAGAGGTACTTATTGTAAATAGCAAAATTTGGAAATCCTTGCAAAAATCAAATAATTGTCAGATTTTAATGAGTTTCACAGTCTATTTATTCACAAATGAGTTATTTTTGGAAAATCTTGGTTTTTAAAAAAAAAAAAATGTCCTGAAATTGAGTATGGGGTGGAGGGCTCCACTTAATTTCATGAAATATCTAGAAATAATGTCTGCAAATGTCTTATTAAATGCAGGACCTCTTAGGGAATGTGAATTTAATTTTTTCAAACGGTAGCCATGGAAATTTCTTTTTTTAATATGGTAATTCATATATATCTTTCAAAGGTTCATGTTTCAAGGTTTCTTTTTACAGGAAAAAAATTTGAATGCTTGATGGTTATATTGGCTATATCATGAGTTTTGTAAATCCATTTTATAGGATTTTCTATTTTAATAATAAAGTTAACAAACAAAAAAAGCATGGTATAACCATCATAACAATTATTAATTATAAAGAATAAAATGAAAAATAAGATGTTAAAGAAATATATAAATTAATAAAATACAATAACAAAAGTTCATTTTTGGAATTTTTTTTATTTAAGTTTTTATTTTTAATTGAAGTACATGGAAGATTACTAATTAGCTACTTTAGAAACAAGAAACAATTTAGTCAATTGTAAATTAGTTTTTGAAATACAACAAAGTATTTTGCTAATTGGAAATATTAAATTTAATCTATTAGCTTGAAATGTTGTGTATGATCGTCCACACTTACGAAAATAAGCACATTTATACACATGGAAGAAAAACTTAAAAATCATGTTTTGATTTATTTATGATTAGTAAATATCATTTTAAAAATATTCTGTACTTTTCTGAAACTTTGAGGAATATTATCTGATTTAAAGTATAACTACTTTGATTTAAAACCACTTATTTGCTCAAGTTTTTAAAAATTACAGAAATGCATTTTTTAATACTAGTAGCTATTTAAGCTGTCGACATGTTTGACATTTATTTTTGCTTTAGTCATAAAAATTAATTGAATATCAGCTTAGTGCCTTTTTATAAATATATTTTTAAGTATTCAGTAATCTTGATTTAACAATCTTTGTAATCTAATGTTTTATTGTCTTTTAGATATTCTATTGCTTTAAATTTACAATAGTTTTTGCGCTTATTTTCCGGTAATGTCATGTGGGATAATATATTTACAAAAATTGCCACTTATATACATGTACAAATCCAAACTTCTTTAAAAAAAAAAAAAAAAAGTTTGTGATTTGTACGAAGATTATGATTAGTAAATGTAGTTTTTACTTAATATCATCTAAAAAGTGAAATTAAAATAAATTTTAAGATTTAAAGCTAGGTACCTCCACTCATTTTCAATATCTAAAATTTTAAATTGAATTAAAATTTTCTTAATTTTTATGTTTTAATTGAAAGATAAATGATTAAATTTATTTCCAGTAAGTAAAATACTGTAATTTCAAACAAAATACATTGATTAGAATATAAAATTGAGATTTAAAAAAACAAAAATTTGGGCCATTTTTGAGCAACCAACAGATTTGTTAACAAAAGTTAATTTTTGGTTTTAAAAAATTTTGCAAAATGAAATAGGCATCTCTGACACAATTTTGGAAAAATTAGAAAATTTTGTGTTGAATAATCTGATTTACACAAGTGTCACTTATTTATAACATGAAATTTAGAATAAAACTACTTAAACACAGTCAAACTTTTTAACCTGACCACTGTATATCAAATGTGTTGACAGGTTAGATTATAGATAAGTGTATGGCAATCACAAATAACATTATTGTACAAGTTTTTTCCTTGAAAGTTTCATTAAAATCTATTATTTGATTTTTGCAAGAATTTCCAAATTAATGTGCTTGTCAACAATAAAAAAAAAAAAATGTAATACATTTTCCATTGTAAATTCTTGTAATGATTTGACCTGCTAACTAAAATCAAAAGTTTAACCAAAATTTCAAATGTATTAGTGGGATTAAACAAATTCTAAATACTTTGATCTTTTTGATGGGGAAAAGTTTTTTAAGTTTGAGCCCCCCCCCCTTCATATTATGCTTTTTTTTTTTTTTTTCTTCTTTTCCATATTATGCTGATTTAGTGGAGGTACTTATCTAAAACTTAATAAATTCTAAATTAATTTTAGAGGAATACAAACAAACGAAACTAAGAAATTAATTAGAGCTGTTAATTGCTTTATGAAAGAGATAATTTATTATCGACACTATTGTCTGAAGAAAAAATAATTTATTCAGTTAGATGATATTGTTATGGAAAAGCTTAGTACAATTCAGTGCTCTTTTGAAAAAAATTTTGATTTTTTTTTTTTTTTTTAAAAAAAAGACGTCCAAACATGACATTATCAGAAAGAGTGATAACTATGGTAAATTTAAAGTCAAAGTACCTGATATCAAATTACTGAGAATAGATTCCAAAATTTTAAAGATTACTGGGTAGTTACAGTCACTTAAGTATTATACATAATACATGCTTGCGTGATCATGTCTCCAAAGAGACATGACTGTCTGGGCAGAAGATTATCCTGCAGTAAGTTGCCAGCACATTCTGCGGTAGACTGGTTGCCAGCCAAGGCTATAGAACCCAATCTGTCCTGTTGTTTAACCCATAACTGGAGGGAAAAGATGGATTAATACTTTCCCAAGGGTATTTGCACATAAGTGAATGAAAGGAATTCAACTGGAATTCAAACTTGGTTCTCTGACTTCTCGTTCTGAGATGATATCCACTGCACCACGATGCACATAAAAGGCACTTACATTATATTCAAGTAAATTTTACAGATAAGTCAACCATAGAAAAAAAAAAATTTAGATAAACAGCTATCATCATGTTAATGGATTTTTTTTTTTCTATATTTCAGACTAAAAGTACTATTTGTTACAAATCAGGTGAATTCCTCAAGCTTTCAAAAAAGCGCATTTTATTTTTGAATGGTTGAGTTAATGAAGAAAATTACATTGTGATAACAGATTACTAAAATCATTAATTTTTAGTTTTTAAAAATTAATTTTAAATCTTGTTAGCGTGTTTCTGCAGAGGTATCTACCTATAATAATCTGTTCCTAAATAATGCAGTAAGGTGTGTGTGTTTTTTTTTCTTCCCCCTCCCTATATTTAAAGAATTTGAAATATATTTTTTTTTTTTTTTTAGTAATATGCTTTTGAGATGAAGTATTTACATTATTCAGACTATTGTTCTCATCTTTGCTATGTTTATGATGTTTCAGGTGTTGTACGCTCAGGCCTTCAAGTGCTAGAAATTTCAAACTTTATGATCATTGGGGTATATCATTCCCTGTGCGAAGCCACTTCTATTAGCCATGAATTATCTCCCTTTAGCTTAACTTTTAAGTTATTTGTTCACCACTGCTGTAGCCTGGTTTGAACTTGTAACTCTTTGGATCAAGTCACTGGAACTAACCAACATCTATATTTTGTTTCTTATAATAATGTACAATGCTTTCACTGACCCCCCCCCCCCCCAATAAAAATTTATATAACATTCATGAATATAATTAATAAACAAAAAAAACCTTTTAATTAACTAGACTAGTTAACATCTTTAACAATTTTAATTGATTCCAAGTCTTGTACTCCTATATGCTATATAATTTTATTCCACTTTTTCTTTTCTTTGACCCTTACTATTTATGACAAGAACTGTTTTGGCCTATTGAAAATTCATGTAAATTGCTTGCTAATGCAGAGAACAGTTTTTAAACATTACTATGATTGCTTTTAGATAATGCCAGATTTCAACGTACTTCAAGACGAAAAGATAATGGAGTTCGCTCGTACCAAGATGCTAATCCCAATAAGAAACCTTTTCCTCAAAAAGCCCGGACAGCCAGTGACAAGAGACCACGGCCTCGGGGTTATTTCAATGACAAGCAGAGGGATGAGGTGAGTCTTTGTCTTATGTAGTTGTTCTCTAGCATTAGTTTATCACTGTCAAATCTGAACTTTATAACAGATATTTTTCAATTCTTTTTAGCACTTTGCTTTCACATGGTCTCAAGTTGTTTGAATATTTTAAATGGAGCACTGTCATGAGTTTTTGTATTATTAGTTTTTCTTAGGGTTTTTTTTTTTTTTTTTTTTTTTTCCCCCCCAACTTGGTCTTGAATTTAATTCAACTGTTCAACTAATAAGCATGGATCAGAAATGACTTTTGGTAAGATTTGCAATCACATTGATTATTCTTATCACATAGTTTTCAATTTCAGTAACACACATAAAAAAACTTTTAAAACCTATATTTTATCAATAAAAAAATCTTCAGTTAACATAATTTTATTGTATGTACTATGGAAAAGTTATTTTCTACATAAAGTTTGAGACAATTTTACATTTGTAGATACCAGATTTCTAAATGAAGCTGTGTGTATGCAATGTTAGATTTGAGTTCAGTAAATTACCTTAATTTGTATAGGATTTTCAAGGTTAGCAAATTTTCATGGATCATTTTCTGAAATTTCCTATGTTGATTCTTGAATGCAGAATGTTTTTAATTTTGAAAATATAGTTGTTTATTTCTATGGTATATCAAACTATATCTGTTTAGTGATTGCTGTTTTCCAGGTAGCAAATGAGATAGTGGTGGAGTATAACTCGTCAGTGTCTAGAAAAGATCTGAATCAAATGATCAACTTTGATTATGGATTTCATCGCAGCTCCTATCATGGAACTCTGCATAGTCGGCCTCGTCGCCACCACTTTAAAAGTTATTATGCAGCTGGAGGGGTCTTCAACAAGCAACAATATTTGCAAGCTAAGTGAGTATTTTATTTTTTCTGTAACTTTCAAAAAACTTGCTAAATCTCATTTTGCATTGTCTAAGAAATAAACTTTTGAATAAGTATTATTAGTTGTTCACTTTAAAAATAAAGTGAAGAGGTGAACTAGCATATTTATTACTTGTATTTAATTGACTCTTTATAAAAACTGTATTAAAATGACTCTAGTTTTATTGTATCTCGTATAATGTAAACTAGTGCAGAATTTAAATTATTTAACAGCAAAGTTTTGTGGGTATTGTCTTATTTTTAGCTAGATTGTGAGTAACATGAATGGGGAAACCTTGAAAGAACACTGCTGTGTGAGAAGATAATGAAAATGTCTTCAATTATAGTTTATTTTTATAAACATGCATCAAATATTTTTTCAGTTGCCAGTTTGTGATGAAAGACAGTGGTGATTATAGCATCCATGTCATTGACCCAGATCAACCAGTAGAGTGGAATAACATTGAACAGGTGGTAAGTATATTAGACTGATTTTGTTTTAAATTTATAAATACCAGTTCAAAGGGAAGTGAAATTAGCATGACCTTTTAGTCAATTTGAATTTGCAAAATTTCTATTAGCATTCTTGCTAATTAGGATTTTTAATCTATTTTATTGCCAATAGGGCTGTCTTTCATTCTATATTTAGGCATATTAAAAATGTGATGTTAAGGATTTAAAAAAAAAATACACTACAGGTATACCTCAGCTTTGTAATTTGTTCCAGAAGAGACGACTCAACTTGAAAAACGACTCAACTTGAATTTACTTGTTCACTTGAATTGTCTTTGTCCACAAATAACCATTCTCGGTTCTGTATTTATAAATACATTTATAAATACATATAATTTATAATTTATAAATGTATTTTTAATAATATATCATTAATAAGAATCTATTTTAAGCTTACAAATAAATTTTAGTTTTAAATATACTACAGAAAAAAAGTAATCTAAATTTATGAATACATGTACATGCATACTTGTAAAATGTAAATGTTTACAATTTGATTTGGTACACTGCAGACTCTATTTGTGACTTGTATGTAAGACATAAAATGATTTTGTGATAGAAAATAAAGTAATTTGTGAAATATACCAATATTTACATTGCAGATGTAAATAAACAAGGCTTTTATTTTTATTGTACAGTAACATGATTTTATGTACTCTTAACACTTCTAGTGATATTACAACTTATTTATGGTGGACAGATTTTTTTTTTTTTTTTTTTTTTTTTTAAATCATATCACCCCGAGCAAGGTGGTAACACCACTGATGTGCAGGGGGCTACATAGGAGTGAAGAGATTGGAAAAGAGAACTGGAAACCACATCCTAAACAGGAAACAAGGGATGAGCCTCTTCACCTGTTCAATAGATGTGGGTGGAGTGTGAACCGGGCGATACCTGGGAAGTATAACAGAAGATGGAAAGTGTGACACAGATCTGAAGGCGAATTGGCATGGCAAAGGAAGCATTCCAGAAGTTGAGTAAAGTATTAAGAAACAGGACAATTTCGCTAGGAAATAGGAAGAGAATACTAGATTGCTACGTGCTGTTTGTCCTTCAATATGGCAGTGAATGCTGGACAATACCATCAAAGATGAAGGAAAAACTTGAAGCAACTGAAATGTGGTTCTACAGAAGGATGCTGCAAATATCATGGATCATGCATGTAAGCAATGATGAGGTCTTGAAAATGATGGAAACAAAAAGGAAATTAATACTGAGCATCAGGAAGAGATAGCTGAAGTTCCTGGGACACGCATTGAGGAAGGACATCTTGGAGAATCTGATACTAACAGGCCACATAGAGGGAAAAAGAGACGGGAAAGCAACAAATAACATATTTGAAGGACCTAATCAGGTGGATGACGGAACAAGGATTGCATGGTGTAACAGAAGGTGTGCTCAGAGCCACAAGGGATAGGAAAAAGTGGAAGGCCATGATCGCCTACGTCCTGAAGGGACAAGGCACATAGAAGAAGAATGAGTAGTATATTTGGATGTGTAGTGTAGTGGATATCAGCTCGGAACAAGAAATTATGCCGAGCTCAAATTCCAATTGAATTCGTTGCATTCACCTATGTGCAAACACCCTTGGGAAAGGCACCAATCCGTCTCCCCCGCCCCCAGCCATGGGTTAAATAGCAGGACAGATTGGGTTCTATAACCTTAGTTGGCAATCAGTCTACAACAGAAAGTAATGACAACCTACTGATGGAAAAAAAACCAAAAAAACTACTGCCCATTCAGGCATGTATCACGTATGGCACTCATTGATTGATCCTCACTGGGTGCCCCATACATCTAGCCTTGTAAAGGAATTTTATTTTTTCATATTTTTTTTTCTGACAATGTATGTGCGTTGTGGTGCATTGGATATCAGCTCAGAACGAGAAATCGGGGAGCCGAGTTTGAATTCCAGCTGAATTCATTGACACACAAATACCCTTGGGAAAGGTATTAATCCGTCTATTCCTTCCAGTTATGAGTTAAATAACAGGACAGATTGGGTTCTATAGCCTTGGTCAGCAACCAGTCTACCGCAGAAAGCTTTGGCAACCTACTGCGGGATAATCTTCTGCCCAGTCAGTCATGTCTCTTTCGAGACATGATCACCCAAGCGTGTATCACATATGGCACTTAACTGACTGATAATCAAGATCAACTTGAAACAATATGACCCTAGGTATACTTGTATTCAAAATGCAATTTGTCTTCCATTCATACAAAATTTTAGTTTATTTCTGGTTTAGATGTTAAATATAATTTTTTTTTTTAATTTTTAAACGCAACATTTTAAGTGTTTCTAATATTCTCTTGCTTAAGTGAATTTAAATCTGATATTTTTAAGCTTAGTGAATGAGTGCTTTGTTTTTTTTTTTTTTTTTTTTTTTTTTTTTTTTTTTTTTTTTTTTTTAGTCTGTTTTCTTTCTCTTCATTTTTTATTTGGTATATCTTTGGAGATAAAATGCTTGTAAACTCAATGACGGTCCAGGAATGAAATTGTAAAACTAATCACAATAACTCTTTTCTATAAAGTCTTTAATTTTAATCCTTAAAGATTTGAAATTGCTAAACATAACATTTTTTTTATTAGTAGTTTCAAAGGTTTACTTTGATCCAATAGTTTATTTTGCAAGAGTCATATTTATAATTTGTAAAAATAATTTTTAACTGATGAATTACTTTTTAAAGAGAAAGTGCTTCAAATTTTGCATTATTTTGGTAAATTTAATGAAAAAAAAGTAACAGTACATGCAAATTCGCTTTGTTACCACTTACCAAAGAGGATACCAAAATGTAATTCATTATTAAACAAAGAATTTCCGTTAATGTCTGAATAAAATAATGTGATCTGATTCTATTTTGGATTTGATTCCTGTTTATATATATATATATATATATATATATATATATATATTTTTTTTTCTTAGTGCATGTCAACACCTGATTTGCCACTGTGCCCCATCTGCCTGAGTCCTCCTGTGGCAGGTAAATTTGTTACTCTTTATCTGTTTTTTTGCTAAATCTCTCAGTTGTAGAAACCTATAGAGTAAGTTGATAGCAAATGCTTATTTAATTGCAAACACAAAGCTAATCATAAAATATCTCCCAGTTGAGCCTGAACACCTTTATCAGGCTTGGTGATAAACAGATTTATTACGCTCGAGATTCTTCTACAAAAATGTTAAAATTGTCATGTGAATTCAGATTAAGAAACAGTGCCATCATGCACAGGGCAAGTTTAATCCTGCCCTTGAGTGCACTAAGATATTTTAACCGAATTATACTTAAAGAAAAAAAAAAATTGTCCATCAGTTTGACTTGAAGTCTTAAGATTATATTTGTTTTAATAATCCTGCAAATGTGTGTATTAAAAATTATTTATTATAGATTAAGGGTCAAGTTTAACTTTTGTTCTAATTACTTAAAAAATTATACTACAATTTTAAATATCTAACTTCAAAGCCATAAGCTACTGATTTTTAAGTCATTCTATTTCTATTCATATTTGTATGTTATAGGTAAAATCACAAAGTGTGGTCATATCTACTGTTGGTCGTGCATCCTCCATTACCTTGCCCTGTCTGAGAAGAACTGGCATAAATGTCCCATTTGCAATGAAGCTGTACATCAAAAAGATTTGAAAAGGTAACTTCTTTTTTCTGTAAGAAGCAATTGTACCTTTTTTTTTTTTTTTTTTTTTTTTTTTTTTTTTTTTTTTTTTTTTTTTTTAAACCTTTGAAAATAATGAAAAGGATTAATGTAACATAAGAGAAAATGGCCTACCTCCTGTCTGAAAACTGATTCAGATGTTTTGTGTGTAAAGTCGGTACCTAAAGTAGGTTTTAAATTTTATTTTTAAAAGTAAGTTTACTTGAAGCCTTCATTTTAGCTTTAGTTGAAAGATTAATGATTAAATTTACTATTTCCATTAAGCAAAATACTGTATTTCAAATAAAAATTAATTGAAATCCCAACATTTTTTTTTCTTCTTTTTTTATAGACTATTCGGGCTATTGTCTTCATCTCTTTGGCTGTTGTGCACTCCTGCCTTCTTCAGGTGTTAGGGATTTCAAACTGAACTCTTTATTACAATCACTGAGATATGTTATTCACATTCCTTAGTAGTCATGAGTTATCTCCCTCTAACCCTCTAAGTTACTTGTTCACCACTGCTGTAACCTGGTATTGAACTCGCAATTCTTTTGGGTCAAGTCACAGGAACTAACCAACGTCTATATCCACTCAGGCCAATTGTTAGCAGCCTAGACTTGGTTTACCACCCTCTGAGTTGCTTCCTTGTAGCTATAATTAACCCACTGATAGGAAGGTCACCTTCATATGTTTGAAACTCCACCTACTTCGTGGAGCTTATTAAAGATGCTCCCATCCAGTGCAGCCAGATGATGAGCCTGGATTTGGTGAATCTGTTCACTAAGGTACCTACACTGGAAAGACTATTGGTAGTCAGGGTCATTGTCCTCGGACTCTTTCATAGAGGAACATACCTGTGTTCCACTAGATAACCTGATAGATGCTGACTTTCTGCACACAAACAACACACTTCAGATTAGGATCAGACATATTGGTAAGATGAAGGCTTAGTAATGGGCTTGCCATTATCACCATCACTGGCTAACATAAACCTCGAATACTTTGAAGACATGGTATTAGAATCCTCAGTGCTAAAGCCAACTCTCTAGCTGAGATACGTTGATGACACCTTCATATTCTGGCCACACTAGAATGTCCAGTAGTGTCTGGACCATGTGAACTCAATAAGATCATCCATACAGTTCACTATGGAAAACGAGTGACAACAAACTGGCATTCCTGAATGTGCTAATAACTTGAACAAAAGTGGGGTTCAAGATATCTGTATACCGCAAGCCTACAGACAATACCTCAATTTCAATTCCCACCACCCATACAATATAAAGAAAGGGATTGTATGTTGCCTGCAACATCGAGTAAAGATCATAAACGGTGACATATGAACAGGAAAAGTTCAGGATAAGCAGTACCCTACAACGAATCAGTTATTTAGGGTACATGACAACAATGAGGATAACAACTCTCAGAAAACAGCCTTGGTCTTTCTACCCTGTGTGAAGAGGGTTATTGGAGAAAATACAAAGGAATCTGTAGTCCATATAACATCCGAAGTGGTTCTACACTTTGCAGGTACCTCTCCCGAGTAAAACTCCCAACCGAGGAGGACGTGACTAAGGACTTTGTATACGCCACTCCATGTAGCTGTGGAAAGAAATATAAAGGAGAAATGGGCAACCCACTTGGGTAAGGCTACAAAACATCGCAAGGCTATAACACAAGGGGAGATAGAAAAATCAGGTGTAGCTGACCACATATGGAGAGAGACATGAGGACATCACCCCCTGTTGGTCTGAGTTAAAATAATTGATAGAAAACACCATTGAAAATTGCATAAACTTAAGGAATTAGCACATATGCTAGGCTTTAAAAATCTCCTAAGCTGACTGAGCATAGAGGTGAATGCAATATAGAAAACCATAATATCAAATCAGTGTCAAAATTGCAATATGAGCTCTGGTAAAAAAAATACTAGGAAAAAAACCATTAACATCAAAAAAAAAATGTTAAAGAAAACCATTGCAATCAAAAAATTGCAATATGTCTGGTTAAAAAAAAAAAATGTTTACTGAACACTGAATTTATTTTCAGAAATTCAGTTGTTCTTGGCCTTAAGGACACATGGCCCAGTGGATATAAACGGTTAGTTCCTGTGACTTGACCTAAAAGAGTTGAGTTCAGTATCGGGCTACAGTAGTGAACAAGTAACTTAGAGGGTTAGGATATAACTCATGACAATCTACGCAATAAATGAGAATGTGATAAAGGGTTTGGTTCGAAATTTCTAGCATCTGAAGAAAGCTGGAATATACAATGGCCGAAACGTATGAATAGCAACAAAGATGAAAACAATAGTAAATAGTGTAAATACTACCTCCTCTCAGAAATTCATTTCCCCCCCCCTCTATTTTGACATCACAAGTTTGTAAATAAGTTTGTTTTTAAAAATCTCGCTAAAATGAAATTTACATCTGTGACACTTTACTTTTGGAAAATTAGCAAATTTAATCTGATTTTACAAAAGTATTACTTGTTTATAGCATGGAATTTATAATAAAAGTATTTCTTAATCACAGATCTCTGAACTTCTGACCTTTTTTTTTCATGTTAAATGGTTGACCAGATTTGACATAATTGTCCTAAATTTTTTTCATGTAAGGGGAAGAAACTAAACCTTTTTAATGTAACACAGAAAATAGCATACTTAAAAATAAGAATTTCGTGTACACAAAATTAAAATTTAAAAAAAAAAAAATCCCTTTACTCAAAGGTTTGAAAGATTTCTCAATTTTAGATAGTCTTCACTTAGCTTGAACTGTGAACTTGGCTTTGAAGAATTTTAAATATTTTTGAAACTATAAATTATTAAAAAAGAGGAAATGAAAACAATTTGTTTTTAAAAAAAAAAAAAATCTTCAATGTCCTTAAAAGCTTATCTAATTAAATGTTTTATGCTTTTTTACATGATTTACATTCCCAAGGAGTTTTAACTAATAAAATAATTTTTTAGTACAAACTTAAATTTTTTGAAATTTCATGAATTTAGAGGGGTGTAACAGATCTTTTAAAGGGCGGGGGGGGGGGTTTCATGAATAATTTCATTTGTGAAAGTACAGAAAGTTTCATTAAAATTCAGGTCCCCCCCCCCCCCATCATGGGTAGGGGGGAATGAGTTGTGTAATACAGTATAACCCGGATATAAGAGATTTTCTCTGGTCCCAAATTAGAGCCTGTGGTAATGTATATAAAATAGACCAAACCCGGATATAAGAGAAACACGGATACAAGATAACTTTTATCTGGTCCCGACAACTCTCTTATATCAGTTATTTTTTATAAATACCACCCCAAGCAAGGCATTCCACTGCCACTATTGCGCATGGGGCTACATAGGGGAAGGTAAAGAGAAGGAGTGGTTAGACATAGGGAATGTCAGGAGGAAGGTGACAGATGAGTAAGGATACCAAGGATAAGGGTTGGGCAGATAGGAAGAGTGTTTGATAGGATGGGAGCAGGTTAGTGTGTTAGGTGTCTATTGACCTTACATTTAAACTCCTGGAGATTGTAGCCGTTGGGGAAGCAATCGTGTGGAAGAGAATTCCAGTCGGGAAGTGCGAGGAAAGAAACTGTTGGAGTAGAAGTTACGGTTGCATTTTATCGGTTTCACTGTAAAAGGGTGGGATCTAGTTGCTAATCTAGTATCTCGTTCAAATTCATATTTAGGGGGCACCAGTGATCTAAGTTCATCGGAGCAGAAGCCGTGAAAGTATTTATAGAAGAGATACAGGGAAGCCACGTCGCACCGGTGGGAGAGAGACTGCAGGCAGTCTGCCAAGTTGGTATCTATCACATTACAGACCCTCCTCTGAACCTTATCAAGAAGCCTGAGGAGAATAGCAGGGGCACCCGACCAGATATGGCAGCAGTATTCACTGCATGGGCGGATGGTAGATTTATATATGTGCAGGATAGATTTAGACTTAGATTTAGATTTTGTACATAAATTTATTGGTAATAACACTTTTTGTAGTATGCTTGTGATAAATTTGCTTTCAAACATTTTACATTCTTAAATACTATTTTAGTGTGAAAACTATAGAAGTTCATCGCTATAAAGTTGGTGATCTGATCAAGCTAAATTTGATGAGGCGCGACAAAGGAAATACAATACCTGTGGCCAGATCAGGTTGGATTGGACTCCCATCAAAACCTTTTAATGTAAAAGGTAAGTACTATCAACCAGTCATTAATTGAAGAATATTTCATAAATCAGCTTTAATTTTCTAATGTTTTGTTATATATCAAACTAAATCTTAAAAGCTGGTTAACTGTTAGGCTCGGCCAGTTAAGTGCCATACATGATATATGCATGGGCGATCATGTCTCGTGGGCAAAGGATTATCTCACAGTAGGTTGCCATTACTTTTTGCACTAGACTAGTTACCAGCCAAAGCTATAGAACCCAATCTGTGCTGTTATTTAACCCATAACTGGAGGGAAGATGGATTAATAACTTTTTCTAAGAGTATTGAGCGTAAGTGAATGCAAGGAATTCCACTGGAATTAAAACTTGGCTCCCTGATTTCTCATTCCGAGCTGATATCCACTGCACTACAATGCACGTCCAACTGTTAGACTACATTAATAAAAAAATACTGGCTTACAAGATTAGTTATATAATTATGAAACTGTTAAGGACAACATAAAATCATGCCTGTGGTACTCCGACACATGCACACTGGATATTTTAATGGTGTTTCTGGCAGTCAAATTTAACTTGCAAGAAGATTTTTCAGCCATTCATAAAAGCACAAATAATGATTCTACTCGTTTTTTAAATATTTTTCATAGATATTGATAGTAGGTTATCAGATTAATTGCATTGATTAATGATGTGACAAATACTTCTATTCTTTGCAATGTTTTTAGTTTCTACTTGGTTAGAATGTGTAAATATTAAAATGTACAAGTGTTCAAAATTTTTTTTTCTTCAAATGTTATAATATAGCTTACATGCTGCCTCTTGAGAAATATAAAATTGATAAAGAAAATAAATTTTTGATGACTTTTTTTACTTTTTATTTTTGTCTTTAGAAAATCATATGGCTTGTTACTCTAAAGTGGTAACTGCAACACCTGCTGATGTCCAAAAATTAGTGACAGAACCAGAAACTGCACAACTTGTAAAACAATTGGATGAGGCTGAAGTGAGTGCTTTCATGTATCTTTGGGTTTGCTTCTTTATCTTCAATAAGTTTGGATTGGTTTAAAAAAAAAAAAAAAAAAGACGTGAGTACAGTTTAAAAATTTGTTTTTACAGGAGTCTGAAAAATGTTTCATCGAATCTGCATTGCTGCAACAAAAGGTAAGCCCCCCCCCCTTTAACTCTAGTTCCTGTGTGTGTGTGTGAGTGAAATTAACTAAGTTTAACGAAATGGTTATAAACACGCCTCCAATCTTTTCCTCAACTTTGGCTTATGATTCACTATATTTAATAAAGCATAGTAATTCGTTCTGGTAAATATTACAGCTTTTGTGATAAGGATCCTAATTCTAATAACCTTATGTCTAACCGGTTGTTTATTTTATTTGTAAAGTCTGTAATAGTACAATTTGAAATATGAACCATTGTTAATATGCCATTAGATATTTGTAGCTGTTCTCCTTTTCTTTCAGGATCGAACATCATTGCAACCACTATTTCCTACTCACAAAGCTCAAGAACAGCAACAGCTTTCTTCAGAATTGGAGAGTTTGGCTTTAGCCAAATCTAAACTTTATAATTCAACAACTAAGGTCAGTGTTTAAAAATTTGGTATTAGCTATTGGTTTAAAAATTTTTTTTCAAAAATTGGGAACAAGCACAGTAAAATACAGGATTTCTTGATGCTATTTCAATATTATTGGCAGTGACAAATTTTTGGCCAGTATATAACTTCATTTGAACCCAGATTTATTGGGTGGTTGGTGATTGTATTTTTACTGTAAACAACACTTGTTTGGATAACTAGTTATCATGTCATTTCCCCCCCCCCCCCCCAATAAATTATAAATCCATTTTGATTGCTGTTTAATCTTGTATTCTAATAATTGGAGAGAAGTTTGGTAATTATCTTTAATATTTCTCCTATGATTATGATTATGATTTCTCTTAAGTCATTAATAAATGTTATCTTTAATGTGACAGTTCAAATAAGAAAAGGATTGTCTTAATTTCTAGCATGTATTTAATTTGTGGGGGCTTCATAGATAAGAAAGAATTACAGAAACTTGCTAATAATGTAAGTACTTCAACATCTGGGCCAGGGGTTCTCAACCCATGTCCATTTGTAAAAATATAAATTATTTTACTTACATTACTTTTAATGCGATCCTTGTGGTTGATGCTTTGCTGCTATAAATTTAATATTTAGTTTGACATAATTTTTAGTCTAGTTTCTTCAAGTACATATATCCATTTTTATTCTTTTGGTCAAAATTTTGATTACTCTGAATCCACATTCAACCACTTAAGAGGTTGGAAATGATAGCAGTATTTTAGCCATTTCAGACCACATGTTCGGATACAGCTGTTTTGCTGTATTTGACAGCCATAATTCTGTTTTTCCACTGCTTTCAAATTTGTACTTGCATTCATCCTTGTTTTGATTTGATAAGTTTTTCCTGTATATTTTCCTTTACAGCTTCTATGTCACAACCAAAGAGATTTGTTGTTCACAGATGAACCTTTTAATGAAAATGAATCTGAAAATTGGCTACTTAGTTCTTTCACTAAATATTCTGCTTATGTTTTACTAGTTCTAAGAGGGGTTCATTTTTAACTCAAGCTTGTTATTAAATAATAAAATCAGCATAAGTCTCATTTTTTTTTTTTTTTTTTTTTTTTTTTTTTTTTAGAAAAGACTTTTTGAGCATATTTGCAATGTGCATAATTTATCTTGAATCTGAAGTGAACTTCATTGAACTTTTGAAAAAAAAATCCATGCTAAAAAGTAAATCTCACATTTGTGATACCCAATTTTCTCTGCCAAATTTTTCTCACCTACATTTTCCAAGAAATTAAATATTGTACCAAATAAGCTTACAAATCTGGCCAGGCAGTTTCCTTTCAAAAGCCAATAAACTTCAATATGGATAAATCTTGTATGCTGTTCTTTGGTATCAATAAAAGTTTTGAAAAGGTCTGTCATATTTGCTGTAAGATTTTATTTCATTGACTGTTTTAATAACTACCGTCAATGACTCTTGAAGATCAGGACTAAATGATGTACCATGTATTGCACAGCAAGGATAGGACATACATTTTTTTTTTTACATGCGCAATAAATCCCTTGTACAGTGCATGGATGAAGCACTGTCCATTGAGTAGAATATCAAGATTTTGTTGCTTCAAAAATGAATGATCCATAGGTATCACTTTCTAAAGGTTTTCTGAACAACTCTTCACACAGTTTGCAGCCATCATTTATATAATGAACACATGCCATAAGAATAGCTTTATTGCTTACTGTAGATTCAACCTGAATTGAGAATTTAGTGCTTTTTACTTTTTCAATTAGTTGCTTTTTCACATCTGCTGACATTTCATCAATTCTTATCTGGATTGAATCATTGCTCAGTGGCAATGTTTTTAAGATGTTTGCCAAATCTTGTTGCAACCCAGTTTTAATGAGAATTTCAAAGGAAGGCTTGATGACATTTTCATGTGCACTTCCAGTTTTTGCAATTACTATCTCATAAGATGCAATCAAGCCATTTTTTTTTTTTTTTTTTTTTTTTTTAACTTTTTCTGTAAAATTTTAAAAATAAGTAATGGGTTTGTTCATTTTGTCAGCATTTTCTTTTTAAATGCTTTAAAAACCTTGACAGTTTCATTGCTTTATTAGAAAATAAATGATTACAAACAAGACACCTGGTTGCCTTTGTTAAAACAGGCCTTCTACAAAGTCATAAGGCAAATACTCCTTGACATCCTGTCTACATTTCTTTTTGGTAATCGTGATTAATGAAAAAAGTTATAAACATAGGCACCTGGACAACTTGCCATCTAATTATAATTTTTATTTTTTAAAATTTAAAAGAAATTTAATTTCTTTTAATCTTTAAAATGAATATGGGTATCCTTAATTATTGCAGATTCAATGAATGTTTTTGATTAGTGTGTTAAAATTTTTATATGCCAAAATTTGATTAGTGTGATCAAATAATCTTCAGTTTAACCATAGCAATTGAAAAAAAAAATTTTTTTTATAGTTACTGATGTATACATAAGCCGTATTAATTGAGGGATTCCAGTATAAATAAACTGATTATAAATACTTATTTAATTTACATAAACAGTAAAAATTCTTTAATAATTTTCCTTGGCTTTTTTTCCCAAATTAATTTGTGTTAAAAAAACCCCAAAAACACAAATTTCAAAATTCAGAAAACTAGTTGTTCTGGTGCCAAGTTATACCCCTTTTGAAAAATATAACACAAACTATATTTTAACTCTCAAGTCACTCATACTTGATCTAATGTAATTATTATCACTGTAACTATACCAACATAAAAATTGATCATCATCCACTTATGATTACTGTTGAAACATTGCAGTGCAGTGCACAAGTCACTGAGTGATAGCAGGCCAGAAACTGAACAAAATGTTTCAAAATCATTAGTTCAGTTGAAACATTTAGAGATGTGTAACTGTTTATACAAACAAGTATTTCTGCTGGATGCAATGTGATGAGCTCTCATTAATTATAATTTATTTCATAAACAGATGAAAGTATAAATTTAGAGATGTTTATTAAAACACTCTTCTTTACAAAAAAAAACTTGTTTGTGAAAACTTATCACCTCTCGCTCCCTGGGGGAATATTGCTCTTATTGAGAATTCCTGGTCTAGACAAATGAAAAAATAATTTTTTTAACATAATTTCCTTCTTTGTCAATGTACTTAATTCAGTAAAGAATTTTACTTACATTGATCAAACATTTAGTTTGACAGCATCATGTTAGACTGTAAACTTCAAGCAGCAGTATCTTAAAGCATTTTTGTTTTAAATTCCTTTATTCTTAACCTTTCCAAAAAACTATGAGCACACTCATTTAAAGATTGTGGGTGTTCAAATTCTTGTTTGTATTTATTTTTGTTATAGACTTCAAGATATTATGTTAATGCCTTTGATGAGATTGCCGAGGAAGTTGATTCTGCTCCATTTGCCTGTTTAGATGATCATGACTTTAATTATTCATTGGACACTGCTGCTGAAGAGGAACCAAAAGTGGCCTGTATGGCAGCAGTTTCCCCAGCCCCACTCACTGACTCTTGTGGCCCAACTGATCAGGAGCTGATGCCTACTGAACAGGCTGCTCAGTGCCTGGAACTTCCTCATGATTTAGGAGATGAAGAGGCAGGCAGAAAACGTCGACCAAAATGTTCTCCCAAAAATACATTTTATTTTTATCAGGGTAAGTTCCTGTGTGTGTGTGTGTGTGTGTGTGTGTGCCCCCCCCCCCCCCAATACCTATAGATTAACTAGTATGACTTCTAGGGGGGGGGGTCAATATGCATTTGCAAAAAAAATGATCCTTACAATCCAAAATGTTTGTTTTTAGTGACTCACAAAGAGTTGATTGGCAATTTTATTAAAAAATCAGTTACTACACTTAGTATGTATATTTGTTTAAAACCTTCCTCTGAGCCCAACAAAAAAAAAAAAAAATTCAGTAATGAGGAAAGGTCTTCTAATTTAAAAGAAATTAATTCTTGATGTACATTAGGTGGTTCTGCTATGAGGAAATGTTTTCAGACTTCTGTCTGAACAATAGAAATGTGTGTTATTGTCTTTATAAACTGCTTTGATCAGTTTTTAGATGTCTATGCTGGGTAACATGTATTTCAGCTCATAGCTAGATTATTTTTGTAGGTGAAAGTAAAATATATCAAATGTCTCAAATTCTTTCAAAGATGTTTATGGTTTTTAGATGAATAAGCTGAATCATCTCAACATTACCATTTTAGTTTTACAGAAGAGCTATTATGGACTACTCCATCCATATGTCTCTTCTCAGATTTTACAAATGAAATGTAATTTTTAGAAATTAACAAAAAAAAAAAAAAGTTGACATAATCTTGTAATACAAAAAGAATTAACTGAAATGTTTTTAATTTGACTTGATTATTTTTTATTTAGTTATTAACTTACAATATAGTCTTTATCATTGAAATCTTCCTTGTATTTAATCTGGCTATTTTGTTTTACCAGCTGCTGATGGTCAGCATATTTACATGCATGCTATTAATGCTAGATGCATGGTTCAAGAATATGGCAGCTTGATGAATTGTCCAGACACCATTGAGGCTACAATTGTTGAGTTGGAAAGTGTCACCATGACTGAGGTAAGTTGCTAATTTACATTTTTGTGATAAAAAATTTTTATTCTAAAATAACTACTACCTTCAAGCCTATACACTGGAAATCGCAATTTTTTTTTTCATTTTATTTTTTTTACATACAGATACACATTCAAAATACCTTGAAAACAATAAATTACTTAATTAGTAAAAAAAAAAAAAAATTGTTTTTGTAAGAGATTGTTTAAAATACTTTCTTTTAATTAAAATCACTATTTAGGATTGGAAAATAAATCAAATTAGTTTTGATTTTGTTTAAAACCTTACCAATGTAAATTGTACTTTAAGGGAGAGGCTAAATTCATACAAATGCTTATTAAAGTGTTGAAGCTTTTTACTTTATAAATTTTGAGTTACTTTTCTTTTTGTAGGAGTTACGTAAACGTTTACGTTATTTGAGTCATCTTCCTCTCAGTGCAGAATTCAAAGTAGCTGAATTGCTATTAAAGCCTCCAATAGTTTCTAAAGAGACTCTCAAATATTTCAGTGGTAAGGATGAAAGTAATCTATTTTCAATTTTCTTTTGTTGTTTTATTGGATTTCATAAGTCTAAGATAACACTGTGCTTTGATGCTAAGATGACTTTCCTCTTTCTCACCCCACCACCACCACCACCACAAAAAACTGCCTAAAAATTGCAGATGAGATTGAGAAACGGCGCAGAATTCGACAAAAGAAAAATCGGGAGGAACGTTCTCGGTCAAAGAGAATTCAAGAAGAAGAGAACCTGAAATATGGAATTTGTAAGTGTTACATGTATGTCATAGTTGCACTTATACAGTTAAGATTATTCATTAGAAAGTAAATTTGTTCTTAAAAGATATAATAGTTGTTGGTGAAACTTAGTATTGTGTACTTATTGGATCTGGGAAGGTTTTAGCAAATATGATAAACATGAATCTGTTAACTTCTTTCTGACATGTGCATTTAGGCAAGCTGTTAAGGTCTGTTATTGTGTGAGCATTCATGCATATGCTTGTCCACTCAATACAAGCCTCAAGAGCCATTCCTGGTAGAGGAATATTGAATATAAGAGCATAAAGGGAAGAAGTGAGAAGTGCATGGGGTTGATTTTACATTTAGAATGCTTCCTTAACCATTATGAATCTATGAGGAATCTGGCATAGTGTTTTAGTTGTAAAGCTCTAAACTAGTAGCACTAAAAAAATGTATCTAATCTGAACATTTTTGACATGCAAATAGTGATAGTATACCAACATTTCATCTTTGGGAAAGTTGTAGGCTGGAAAATAATTCATTATTGATGCAAACTTAAGTTGTAAGGGAAGATTGAATATATATATATATATATATATAAAAATTTTTTAAAATCTTATTTCAATATAATTATGGTTTAGAACAAAAAAAAATCAACCATGTAAATTTGTTTACGCATCTATTGAAAGTTCATTTTTTGGAAAAGAAAAATAATTTATATTTTTTTTTTTCGTAGCTCCTGTTAAGATTGTGATGAGCTCTGCTGCTGAAATCCAAAATCAGACTTCACAGTCTGGATTGAATATTCCTGTTTTTTCATGCACTCCTCATCCTGTAATGGCTATTGACATTGTATCACCGTCAACTTCTGGAGATTCACCCATTGCTAGTCCGTCTTCAGGTAGATAAACTTTAATAGTTTTCAGCCTTAACTTGTTTACCTCCTATAAACATAGGAATAATAGATATGAAACTGGCTTGCTCTTTTTTTCAAAATGAGTGATGCAGTCAGTTTTCAGTTATGCAAATACAGAACTATTTCAATAATCATATTTTTAAAATGATTTAAATGTCTGTCTGCTTCTAACAGCCCATTGTTGATTAAACCAAAGGATTCAAAGTTCAATTTGAAACCTGCAAACTTATGTAAAACCTTTGAAAATTGAAGTTCTTTTTCATAAAGATTCAATCTATTGTACTTATGTAATTATTTCTCTTCCCTTATATATGATATAACTTTCCTGAAAGATTTTTTTTTCTTTTACTTCAAAATTTTCTACTGAAACTATTCAAGATATTTTTTTTTCTTTTTAATAGCTGCCTCCTCCTATACCAGTGATGGCAATCAAACAACATCTTTTGCTCAGGTAATATTTCTTTTTCTCATCTAATCAGAATAAATTCCTTATCTTTTGATGGTTATTCTTTTCCTCCTTTGTACCAAATTCTCAGCTTAAGATAATTTTATTTTCTCTTGAAATTTAGCCATAAGTAATCTAAAAACAATGTTTCAATTTATTCACTGAACAAATTTAGCAGAAAACATTTTATGTAGAACATGTGACTGTTCTAATTTCATAGGTTTGTTGATTTGACAGTAATTATGGACGAAAAATGGTTAATATTTATTTTATTTTAGTCAGCACTTAAGATTTTGCTACTAAATTTTAAAATTAAAATTCATTACAAATATGCTAAGATATATATTATTGAGATTTATTTTTAGTTGGTAATTTAAACAATTGGAAGTTTTGATATTTCTGAAAATAAGTAAATCACCCAACACTGACCTAGTTTTGACATTCTTTTGTTCCCTGTCCCAGCACAACCAAAAATGCTATTCTTGGTAGTGTCACTTAGTCATAAAGATCAAAACCACCACTATTACATGTTATCAGAGAGCTGGGAGGTAACCAGATTTTATGGTCATTGAAGATTTCATACCTAAAATCTCAGCAGAATCAGTCATGGTAACTTCATTGTTGGTTCATGTAGTGAAAAACAATCTCTTCTGACTTTGATCTATTTTTTTTTTTTTTTTTTTTTTTGACGTGGTCAGGTAAAACTCCTGGTCTGAATCTTGGTAACAGCATGGAGTTGGAGATGTCTAATAGTACTTTATATAAACCCAGCAAGAATTCTTCTTTGGACTTCAGGAAATCATAAATCCCATATTTCTCTGGAGGCAACAGACTAGTGGAAAAACTAGACTTATTAAAACTTAATGAATGAATTCAAAATTCTTTAATCTAAATTTGCTTATGAAATATATCCCCATCAATTTTCATACAGATTTTGGTTGAATAAGACTCAAAAAAAATGATTAACTTAATAATGCCTTATAAAAGGTGTGTTTTTGTTTTTACATTTCCATAAACATTTGTTAACTAGCTTTTTTTTTTTTTTCTCCAGATGTTGAAGTCTGGCAAGCTTCGATCCTCTGCAGGTCCTGCCCAATCCTCAGGCTCACTTAAACCTGATCCTGCTCTTCGGGGTCATTCAGCACGTACCTCTGACAGTGATATTAGTGACAATGAAGACAAGATTCCGGTTCCAAACTTTCAAAACTCTTTTGGTGATGCTATACAAACAGCATTGGACAATTTAGAGCAGAATAATACAGGTAAGTTTGAGGAGCAAGCTGAAGTGTATCTTTTTAGCTTAGTCTTTCTTGTTAATAAGATCATCTGAAGCTAAGTATTCATTCATCAAAGCACAAATTAGTCATAATAAAATCTATTTAGTCATGTAGGTTTAAAAACTTCAATTTTTTTTTTTTCTTAATTGGTTTCTTGTTCTACCAATAAGTTTGAGAAATCAAAATTTAATTTAAAGTTAAAAGATTCCAACATGCACTTTTTAAGTACATTTAGAAACATTGGAGATAAGTCAAGAAATAAGTGAGCTTCTTAAAATAAAAACAAGATATTTGTGTGATGAAGAACCCCCCCCCCCCCCATCATTGGTTGCCAAGAATTTAGTCATCTTAGAATCTGTAATGACATTTAAGTGATCTCAGAGAGTGAAGAAAATTGTGTAAAAGATTTTAATTTTAAAATTTAACCATATAGTATCTAATTATCTAAAGAGGCTATTTTTAGAAAATATCCCTTTTCATTTTTTTTCTTGTTTAGTGATATTACTTTACACTAAAAAACTTTTTTTTTTTTTTTTTTTTCTCAGGCACTTCTATTGTCTCAGCTGGAAAAAAGAAAAAGAAAATGAAAAAACTCCTCTTTACTACTACAATGGCCCGGGGAAAATGAAAAATCAATTCTGACATTTTCATATATATAATTTTTTTTTTTTTAATTTCATTTAATTTTGTTATATACCCCAAATATTTTCTTTTTACTTTAATTAAAATAGTTTATTTCTCTCTCTTCTAGCTTGAGGCATTTTGCTTTCTCAGAGAGTGCTTTAAATGAAATTTTGGGTTTAACTCAGCAACACACTTCCTTCTAATGTTCTATTGGTTTAATTCATGTTGGGGAATAGTGCTGATCTCCTTCATTTGACTGGCCATTCTTTTTTTTTTTTTTTTTTTTTTTTTCCTTCCCCTTATCTAAAATTCTCTGGAATTTGGCTGCTCTGCCAAGCCCTAAACATAACAGGGTTTTTTTTTTTTTTTTTAGTACAAGAATATGAATTTTGCCTTGCCCTCTCCCCCTTTCTCTTTAATTTATTCTATATCTTGCAATTTTAATCAAGAAACTCTGCAACTGCTACTTTGGAACATAAAACAAATCTTACCTTTCTTTCTTTCCCTCTGAAGCTTTTCTCTTTTTCTTCCTTTGTGAGAGATGGGGGTTCAGAAGAAACAAAACTCCTTGGAGCTGCAGCAGCCATTGCTGCCTAGAATTGTAAAGTTTTAATAAATATTAGCTAATGAAAATCCTATACCTTTTTCTTTTTCATTATTACCATAAACTTTTTTTTTTTTTTTTTAAAGATTTGTCACAGAAACAAAGCCTAATGTTTTACTGACATAAAGCAGCAAATAACTTAATTTCAGTTTTTAGTCTTGATAAAGTAACTGAGCTTTGTCTCCCCCTAATTCTAGCATATCTGGCTGCAGAACTGGTTAATTGGAGTGGTTGCAATAAAGCATACAAAAAAAAAAAAAGACAAAAAAAAAAAAAGTTTTATTTGTTAGGCACAACTTAGGTTAGGTTTTATTTGTTTGGCACAAATCAAAATAAAACTTTTTTTTTCTTACAAGGTGTAAGAATGGAAGAGGAAAGCAAACTATAAAAGGTTAAAGTAACTGGAATGGCTTTTCTGGCATTACTTATTACAAGTGTTATCAAAAACATGTTAACCATGAAAACTGAGGAAGCCAGTGACTAAAGAACCAAGTAGCCTTGATATAGTATTACAAATAAATTTCAACTATAAAGTTTTCTAGCTGAATTTTTTGAATAAATGACTTTAATCCTACATAAACTGCAATTTATCAGCGTAATGTCTTGTTTTGTTTGGCAAGGGCAATATTTAAGCTGTTTCAAATTTTCATAAAATAAATTTGAATTCAGGTACCTATTAGCTTTGCTCAGTTAAATTCCAGAATGTTTTTCAAAATATGACACAACCTTTCACAGGAAGATCTTTTATTAGTAAGTGATAAATTTATTGAAACTCTACCTAGTTGAACAGTACCACATTATTACCATACAAGACAATGGGTTAGTTGGTTGCTTACAAGTTAGAACCTTAGACTTATGTATTATTTCAAAGATATGAAGTGAAAATATAAAACTGAACATGAAAGATTATGGCTTTGAACTAGACCAACTATTATAACCAAAACTATCCAAGCATTAGGCTGAAGAAATTGAATTTTTTTAAGAATCAACTAATTTTAACAACTACATGCTGATGTATAATAAAACTCTGAAGTATCTTAAAATAGTTATTAGGGTGTAGTGACACATTTTACATTTAGAAACATTGTTGCAACAAGCCAACTCTACAGCAATGAGTCTGTTCATATGACATCTAAGAACAGTTGTCTCTTTCTGTTGACAAAATATAACTACACTGATGCACATTTTTTGTTTAGTTATCAAATGTAAGTGTGAAGGGAGATTCACTAAAAAAAAAAAAATGCAAAGTATTCTTCATACTTTTAGAGAATTTTGGCTCTAAATTTACTAGTCATTCTATTTTCTGATAGTGCTGAGTATAACTCTACTGTAAAATTTGGCACATTTTTTTACATACAAAAACTGTTCAAGATTCTTAGGAAATATTAAGTAAATCTCTTAAGTTAAACTATTTAAAATTTAATTAAAATCCAAACTTGATTTTTTTTTTTTTGCAAGAATTTCCAAATTATTTTTTTTGTCACAAAAAATTAAAGTTGCATAATCTGTTCACCATAGTAATCTTGTCAATTTTTCTTTTTGTCCTCTTAATAACTTTGATAAAATTATTCTTTTATACTGGTGTGTTTTTTTAAGTTACAAAGCACCCATTGAGAATTTTAAATCTGATTTCATATAGTAATGGGATTATAAAGTAACACCAAAATTTTTGGTTGTAAACTAACATTTTGTTAGAGGCAGAACTTATGGACCTGTTTCTTCAGGTCTTACAAAAACAACTTAAATTTAATAAGTTAATTACAATCCTGATAAAACATTTACTAATAGGTCTTGAGTCAAATTTTATTTGCATATTTTTGTTACTAAAGACAATGAAATATAAAAAAAAGTATACCTTATGCCTTAAAATGACTTGTTGTAAAGGATATATAATCTACAGCTGTTTTGGTAATTATACAATGCCAGTTTTATGCATCCAATACTAAATTTTTTTTGTTATGCTAATTTGTATGTTTTACATAAACTATTATCAATATTTTCAAGTTTGCAATACATCTGAGATTGCTATTAAATAATTGTGTGGGTGTATATAACATACACACAAAGCAGCAGGTGGCCATATTTGAATTTATAGAATAAAATTGAGACCGGAAACTAGTTTAATTTTTCATAAAATTAGTGGAGAGCTCAATGTGTCCAGCACATTTGTGATTTAAAACCATGAATATTATATCAAAATCACTTAAATTGGAATTCAAAGTAGACAATTTTCTGTGTTTCCAGAGTAATGTAGACAATTTTTTAAAAAATAAATGTGCTTATCTAAATGTTTCTCCATATTCTTTGTCTACAATACACAAATAAAATACCAATTGTAGGTATTTTGTAAATCATTACAGAATTATATTTACTTCAAATTGTACTCTACAATTAATTTCCTATATTTTAACAAGCTCTAATATATTGTTAGCAAACATTAACTCAATAACAGCTGTGAGTGTATGTAGAAACTTTATACATGAAATTTTGGGTTTAGATTTTTGAGAACCTTAAAAACGTTACAATTTAGTTTAAATCCCACTCAATTTCCAAGTAATCTATTACTAAAGTTTTTTTTTAAAATCCTTTTTATGTGGCATACTGCATGATTTTATTAAAAAGAATTCATTGATTTGAAGATTTTTGTTGTTGCTTAGATAAAAGTATAATAGAATTCGGTTAGTTTTTTTTTTACTATATTGTGAATGGTGATGGAGGCGGGAAATGGGACTATGAAAATAAGACTATATTCAATTTTACAAGTAAAAATATTTTTAAATTATATGTGAAGGCCAAAAGTGACACAAACATATATACCACTAACAAAAGCAACTGTATTACCAGTCATGCCACAAGATATGGAGGGGAGTCTTATTTGGACACACAATCAGGGTCAGATAATCTCAATTTCAAGAGGGGTAATTGATTCAAAACAGGCCTGAGAATCTACGTAAACAATTTTGGCAGAAATTTTAAAAAGTACTCAAATTGTATTTACCCCTTTTTCTAGAGAAGTATTACGTCATATTCAGAGTTAGCTTCCTTGGTTGTATCTCTTATTTAATCAAATACAAATTAAAATTCTATTAACGCCATCTAACACAGAAAAGAAAGAAGGGAGACTACTGGATAAAATACAAAATAATGGCCGTATTAACAAATTATACAGTTGTCCACTTTTTCTACTATTGTTGGTTTGCTTTCCTCTACCCTTGCCGGTTCTTCTAAAGTCGGAGAAAGGGTGTCGCTGGTGACATCAGGCTTCAGAGGCACTGAAGATGAAGGTTCAGTATCAAGGTCCTCTACAGCAGCTGAAACCTCTTCAGGTGTCATGCTTTTTCTCTCAGTCATACCATAATCATGCATTTCTTCAATAGCAGCCTCTGCCATTTCAATCACACTGCTGTTATTAGCATCAACCTCATTCATGGACACTGCATTTTGATTAAGAAAATTTTGATTTTGGTTTTCATCGCTGACGAAAATGGTCTTGTCATTAAGGGAAGCTGAATCACTTACAGTCTTGAGCAGCTGAGGCACTTTGCTGTGACCACAGTCATCAACAGGGCTGGACCCAATTTCTAACAAGAGAAACAAAATAGTGAGAGTGGGAAACAATCCCCTTCATTCCTATAAAACAACTATTCAGGTATTATATATTTTCAGATGACATTTCAATGACACTTCCTTACAACCAATTGTGGCTTTTTTTTTTAATTCAATCCTAAATTTTTTCCTCTTCTAAAATTTGTCAATGTCAAATTTCCTTTTAAGTTCATTATAAAGTTCATTATAAAGAACTAATTGGCAAGCAATCAGTTTCCAAATTTAGAGATCTGTTCTGATTCAGCTTTTATTATGTTAAAATAAATTGTACATTTTATTCCAAAAATTGTAGACAAAATCTTTAGTGGCTATTTGTAAGACTACTGAGACTTGAAACTGGACTTTTGTTGAAAAACTTAGACTTTGTACATTGTATACTAAATAACATTTCCCAGTAATTATACTATTCAGAAATAGATTTTATTAGCTAGTATTTTACAAAAAATGTTTCAATTGAACTGCTTAAATATAAATGCATGTACCACAAAACCAGTTAATATTGACTTTTCCATATAGTTAAATACAAGAAATGACATAGCCATTAAGTCACCATCACATGTAGAGAGAGAGAGAGACAATAAATCACAAGTTCAGTTTGTAAACCCCAGATATAAAATATCTGCAATTTAGAAATTAGACCAGTTGATTTGTTATATAATTTTGAAAGAGTAAAATGAAGGCCTCTCAAATATATTAACTTACCTGTAAAGCTGGTTATTTATTCATCTTCATAATCTTGAATCAACATATGTAGACAAGCTATTAACACTTTCCTACAGAAAGTTGAAGACCTACATAGCTTACATCACAGGTTATGGCTTCTGTTCTGATTAAGAATACTTAATTTTTAATTATAAAAATATTTTCAATATAAAAGAAAGAGGAAAACTAAAGCAAGGAAGTTAGGAGTTAAGCCTCAGAAATTTTAAAAAAATTGCCAAGTTCAGTGGAATGATCTTTATTCATAAAGGTATGTTTTGTTTAAAAATTTTCCTAGAAATTAAAAACAAAAATCTGATTTTAAGTTAGTCTTAAATTTTGTATCCATTCTGCATTTAACAAAAACAAAAATGTTTTAATAGAAGTAACTTGGGATTGAGATTAATAATTTTGAATATTAACTCAAGATTGAGGTACATTAGCTATACATGTAAATGATAACTTTTGTAGAATGCTGAAGATGAGAATAATTTACAAAAAAAAAAAAAAAGCCTAATAATAACTGGGTAAATAAACATTTTCATAATACAAATTCAGAAAAGACAAGATAGCTTCAAATGTATTAAAATAAAAAAATCAACTTTATTAAAAGCCATTAAAAAAAAAAAAAAAATGGAGATAGAAAAAGATCAGCCATTTCTATTTGTTTTTCTTTTTTCCTAAATCCATTTCAAATGCTGAAAACTTTTTCTTACTCTTTAGTAAGTTTTAAAAAAAATTAATGTTCACAAATTTATAAAAGAAATTATCAGCAAGAGTTGTTGCTCTGATCATAAACACAATAAGTAGGTAGAAAAATGTAGTTACACGCTATGGGGTAGAAGTGGGAGGGGAATCTTGTCAAAGACAAAGAGGAACACAAAACCCTAAAGACTAGGATGAAAAAAAAGAAGCCTTATGACAAGGAATGGGAGGGAGGTGCAATACAAAGTGATATTAAAGGGGAAAAAAAACAAGCTAGAATAAGACTTGTTTTATTGGAATGTAACACCTAGCAAGCTATGTTTCCACAAAGAAACTCATTCATGAGGAAGAAAGTTCATTACAACTTTTTTTGACATCAAAAGCTGATGTGTTATGTAACACTAATCAATGTTACACTAAGGAACTGAGAGTAGAAAGAACTTTGAAAGTAGTCTAAGAAAAATGTACTTGCTATATTTTGTTGAGCAAGTCTTTATTTTATAAGTTCTTTTATTTTTTTTTTTACTAGAAATATCAATACAGCTCTGTTAGGTAAAAGCAAACTTGACATTTTTTTTAAAGAAATAATTTCCTTATAATATAACTAACTATAATCCTTTGTATGCCACATGTTCACATGTTGTAATGTGCATTATTAAAACTTCAACTATTTTGTTGGAATCTTGAAGGTTAACAAAATTAAAGAATTGCAAATATGCTAAGATTCCACAAAAGACACAGAAAAGAAAAGGTGGCTGTAATGGGAGAGGGATGAAAAATTAAAGTAAATTCAAAATCTATGTAAAAAAAAACAAAGAAAAAACAGTTTAATTCTTGAGAAAATTTTCCAAAGCTTTTCACAGTTCAAAGCTAAAATAAGAAAAGTCAAATAACTATGTTCAAAAGACAAAAAGAAAACATATATGACAAAACAGCTTTTGCTAGAATACATTATATAAATTTGTGTCAAGTTGGTAATATAAACAAAAGTAATCTACATATGTCTGAAATTTTCTTTTGTTTCTAAGATTGACAATTTTCATTTCAAACTTGAAATTATGGCTTGTTTGTGCCATGCATTTTTTTAAAACCATTTTTTTTTTTGTCAGGTTACTGTTGTAGTTGAGTCAGAAAATTTATTAAAAAATTATATAAATTTATAAAGGACAAAATAAAATAAATAAAATGCATGATTAATTTATTCAATTCTCTGGATGCCAGGAGTGTTGTGATATGTTATGGGAGTGGGGAGGGTCAAAGAACAAAAATAAGAGTGAAAGAAATCATTTCATTTATATTAATGTCTGAAATCTTGCAAGCTTTTTTTTTTTTTAAAAGCCATACAGTATGGCTTGAAAAAAGATGTGTTGTAAAATGGTGAGGTTCAGCATCTGTGAAAGACTAGGTAACAACAAAATATAAACTAAGGTGTGATGCCAATGCACACAAGGTTATCATTATCTTCAATGTACTTACAAATGCAAACTTCCCCACACTGACCATATTTCAAAGAAAAAAAATTATTCATCAACCATTTGTACTGAGGCTGACATTGTTCAAGATTATTTGTCACCATTGTTATTTCTGCAATTATTACTATTTACAAATATAAAAATAGTCAAAATGATCTGAATGCATGTAAACAACTGCATCGTTAGGTGTGTAAAAAGCATGTATTATACAGCATAGATTTATATCATATATACACATGAAAACATAGGTAAATTGTTTTGAGGCACCTATATGTTTTTGCTTCCATGTATTTTCTATAGATAAGGTTACAGAGTCAGTTGCTTGAATTTTTGGTTTTGAAATTCCTGGTTACTCAGTAATAGATTTGTCATCATTTTTATTTAATGATGTGATGATGACAATGAAAATGATTGTGATGGCAGTAATGATAAATGAAATCATAGAAGCTATTGTTTGTACTGAAGGTGCCACCCAAAATGAAGAGAAGGAGGAGGAGCAGCAAGGTGTGACAACTGCAACAGTAATAGTAACAATAGTAGAGGCAGTAGCAGTGGTAGGTATTGGTGAATGCATACTAAAATAAGGTATGTTTGTGCACATCCACACATAAAAGGCAGAAAGAAGTATATGGTCTTGCTTGTGCCAGAACAGTGACCTTCTGTAGACCAGCAAACAGTCTCAGCTGAGGAGGAGGAGGAGGAGGACAAATAGTAGTAGTCATGGTGTGGTGGTAATGGTAGTAGTAATAATTAATAACATGTAAAGAGCAGGAGGTATTTATGTAATTGTTTCTAACATAACTATATTTTATCAAGCTCTGATGCAGCAAATACTAGTAGGTGGAAGAAGTGATGACCAAGTTTCAAAATGTCTCATCCACATCACAATTGGCAGTCAGGTGACCAAAGGCTGGAAAGCAAAGAAAGAAAGCAGTTAAGTTGGTCTGACTGAGCAGACAAAGCAGGAAGGCATATCAACTAGAGTTATGACAAGCTACAATGTAATAACAGTGATACACAATACCCAGTACTAGAGAAACTTAAGATTCACAAATAAATGGAAAATTGTAAGTAAAGATTAAATTGTTTGTTCTGTTAGAATTACGTAGGTTGCTTTACATTTATGGAGGTGGGTAAGCAGTTACATAAATGATTGCCTGATATGGATGTAGAATGTAGTGTAGCAGTTATCAGCACAAAAAATGTCATTGACATATCAAGTTCAAATTCTAAATCAAATTCAAGTTGTGTTCTCTTGGAAAAGGTATGAAGCCATTTCTTCTCTCTCTAGTTATGGCAGACTGGGCTCTCAAGCCTTGATTGGCAACCAGTCTAATGGGAAGACAACATTAAATTCAAAGATATTATAGTAGCAATACCTAGTGTGGTAAAGCTGTGGTCCTATTTTTTTCCAGGGAGTCTCATACATGTCTCATAGTATCACTAAACATTTTTTATTTTTATTGCTTTAAACTTGTATTTGTGAATGTATATTTACAGAAACAAAACAGTGATGAGAGCACAGTTAGACAGGAGGTAATGCAGCAAAAATGTGTATAACAGGCCACATTCTGTGTACAGAGCATGCAGGCTCTTGTTCATAGCTGGTAAAAATGCATATCCAACATCGACAACTTTAGAAATATAAAATGCATTATTTCTGGAGCACTTTGTCTTGAGTGCCTTTCCAAATATTTCATCTCTTTATGACAACACAGTTGATTAAAAATTTGCAAAATACTTAATGTTAAATAATCTATTCATGTTTCTTCTTCATCTAAGCAGTTCACAAGATAATGTGAAAAATCACAACCTTGTAAAGTCAATTCAGTAACAAAAGTACCTCAAAAGTCTACATCTAAGAAGGTTCATTTTATCACTGAAAGAAAAATTATGTACAAAAATACTATTTTGAGGAAACAAAAATAATAGATCATTTATAGAGAAGCATTTTTTCATAATGAATATCTAATTATATTTTTATTTTATTTTTAATCTAAATGAACAGTCTTTTTCTTCAAATGAATATCTTGACTTGAGTCTTATTCAATATTTATTCAAAAAGCAAAGATTTTTTTTACAATATGATTATTTTCATGTGTAGCTTCTTTTTTTGTCAATAGCTGTACTCTTCAGGGAACTCACTTAGCAGCTTGATCATATCCAAATTAATGATTCCCTTCTATGACTGTCAAAGTAAATAATTTTTTATTCATTTCTGAGAATGATCTTATTTTGGATATTGATACAAGCAGAGAAATGGAAGCCTGTGCAACACTGTTTTCACACACTAAATCCAATAATAGCATAACATAGATAAGAAGACTGGCTGATGAAACAAAATGATTTGTGGTTTATGCCATTTACAAAGGAATAAATAAAAAATGATTTGTTGGTCAATTATATTTAAAACCGATTTATTGGTTCCTTTTTTTCATGTTTCACTTGTAAGGATTCATCAATTGAAATGGCAAAATGAGAAAATCTATTAGATAATATCTGTACTGCTTGAATTTTGGATGAGGGGTGGACACCAGAATCTAGCAATGGGCTTTGAGTATCATTAAAAAAAAAAAAAGAAGTAAATAACAAAAAAAATGATATGTATATCACAAACAAAAAATACAATGGCCTTTTTAACAAACAACTTTTTTGCAAGTATAAATTTACTCGATTAAATTTATATTATCTGCACTGATTTGATATACACAAAAGTTAATGTAAAACTATTTAAGATTACAATTAATTGATTTTTATTACATTGAGATGAAAAGTGATCTTACTGAATAGCAAAGAAAAATCTCTTTAAATAAATTAAATTCTACTTTTGTAAAATGAGAGTATGCCTCAAAAAGTGTCATCTCAAAAGAAGAATTTTGTAATGCATTCACTGATAAATGTTTAAATAATCACTTGTAAGAGTTAGCATCAGCCTTATGGTGCAACAATCAGGCAATGAGTTGCCAAAGTATTTAACACTAACCATTATGAGATTTAAGAGTCATACAATCAGTGATATGATTACATCAACCAATCTTAATAGTGTTTCCAGATTTGTTTAAAATAATCTTTTAAAATGGAATTCTAATATTGCTTCGCAAAATATATTGGCAACAGCAAAGACAAATGACCCTGTCATTTTCCTATCAATATATCTCAAGAAAATTTCTTTTCTATGAGTTTATGTGATTAAATTTTATCCTAAAGCATTATTGCCATGGTAATTAATAGCTTTGGAAAAAGCAAAAATTGAAGAGATGTGAGAAGGAATAAGGAGAAAAGAAGTCAGAAGAAACTTGAGAATATCAGTTACAACTCAAATGTTTCTGTTTTATTTATATTAATAATCTTTTGATATTTTAATGTGGCTTAATAATTATGAGTAATAACAATACACATTGAAATAATGTAGCCATTTCAGGACTAGATTTTTCTAAGATTTTAACTTGTATCTTTTGAAAGATCTCATGATGCCCAAAAAAACTTACAATTATGAGGTTAAAAGAAAATAGTGGGCAATTTTGTATATTGGAATAAGATTTGCATAAAAGGGCAAGTTTTCATGTTGAATATCCAAGAAGTTTAAGCCTTTGCATGTGCTACAATTTATAATTATGCTGAACAATTTTTATTGTGAAAAAACAAAACCATGTTTATAGCCAGCTTGTATGCTGTAATTTAATGACTATGAGACACACAACACTGGTATCCATTTTTATATATATATATATATATATATATATATAATTTTACATACACCAAATCAGATTTACTACTAAAAGAAATGATTCTGTTTTGGTTTCATAATTTTGCCCTTAAGGTAAGTTCTGGGTGATGAAAAGTTGCTTTAGGTTATGAAAACTCTGAGTTTATCATAAGCAGTCAATGCCAGAATTCTCTAGGCATATAACAGAGTAAAGATGAACTATATATTATAGATTAGAGGTCAATTTGTGTGACTTTAGAAAAAGGCATGTTTTGAGAGAATGCAATTCTAGGTATGGGCCTGGATGTACATAAAGTTGTGTGTGTGTGAGGCCATTCAGAAATTAGAGGTAAGTGATGGCAATAGTGGCAGCATCACAGAAAACTAAAATTAGGATTCAATCTGGAATTAGTAAAAACAAAGGTTAAATTTGACTATGACAACTAAATTAGATAGAGATAATGCACCAATGAAAATGAATTCTAATGGAGAAAATAATAAATATACAGTGACAATTATTTTCTAACAACAGAGCTTTATTTTAATACTGTATGTGTATTGGTTGCAGTGAGGTAATGAATACAACACAAGTGGCAAACAGTTTGAATTCTACTTGGTTGAACTTGTATTAACTTTTGCAGGAAAATGACTAAGTTTACACTTACCTACACTATCCCATTGCCAGATAAAATGTCACTGGCATTCCATGTCATAATTAGAAGTGTGTGTGAGTGAATGAGAGAGATTGAACAAACCACTTCCCATAATTACATTAATTACCTAGGCAGGTTCAACAAAAGACTGCTACTCTAATTGTCAACTTTTGGCAATGGTTTATACCACACTTTTTTCTCCTTTGAACAAGAAATATTTTCAATATGTGAAAAACTTTTAGAGCTGCAGATAATTTTTCAGATGCATAAATTTCCCAAAACTAAAACAGTTGTCATAAAAAGAAGCATGTAATTTTAAAATAAGCATTCACAGAAAAACTATTTTAAATTTTTATATACATAAACCAATTACAATAAAAAGCAAATCTCTGCATGAGTAGGGCAAACTGGTATAGACTTATATAGAGCCAGCTGCCTTTCTAAAAGGCAGTTTACTGTAGATATTAAAATAAGTTTAAAAATATATAAAATAACTTTAATAATATTTCTTGTTCATACAGTTTTGCCATTTGCATTTTTATTGTAACAAATATTGAGTTTATATAAAGTGGTTGCAAAATAATCATAAGCATATATTTATGAATAACATTCAACTAAAATAAAATGGTTTTGAATATGTCAATATTTTAAGTGTAAACTTATATATGGTTATATTCCAATATTAATTAGCATACCATCAATTCCAAAGTAATCAAATTTTGGTATTATTAAAAATAACTTTTTAAACTCACTCATTAAGTCATTTGTCAGCTGAATCTGTATTTTCTGAATATAACTTTGCAGAAAATTTCAAAAAATCTTTGAAATTGTAGAAATCAATTCCCTTAAGAATAGATTAAACACTGCTGGTAATTAAATAAAATAAGTCATTGATTTGCAGTTATTTTGATTATTTATATATTTTCATTTATTTAAAAAAATTAAAGTAGTATACACAAAAACAAGAAGCAAATTAAAAATAAGCACTTGAAATTAGTGTAATGAACTGCCTGTAAAGAGAAACATTGCAAAAACTAAAGTGTTAGTGTATCAGTGATCAATATTATTCTTAAACATATTTGATTGTAAGATGAGGACTGAAGATCAAGTATATTCCAGAACTCACTGGTTTGAATATGTGTGTGTGTGTATATATATATATATATATATATATATATATAAAAATAAATAAAATAAATCAAAACATTAAAGTTTTTCAAACACAGAGAAGCCAAAATATGACCATCTGCTGTCGGTTCTTAATCTGTTTTCAGAATAACTCTTACCTGAGCAGGCATGAACTCTATAAAATCAAAAAAGTTTCCTCTGGAATCAACTGACAGGATATTGTGTAGGTTCTGAAGAGTGAATTTGTTGGTACAATACATCCCATAAATATTCAATGGGATTCAGAATAGGGAAGTTTGACTGTCAGGACAACACAGTGAAGTTGTTTTCATATTCAAGAAATTATTCCTATAAAATTCATGCAGTGTGACAGGGTTCACTTTTCTGCTAAAAGATGCCCCTACTATCATGAAAGACTTGCCAAAAAAGGGCAAAGAAAGAAATACTTACCTGGAAAGCAGAGAAATAATTAGAAATACAGAAAGAGTAAGGAATATACCTTTTTCTTTTAAACAAAAAAAGAAAGAAAAAAGAAAACCTTCAAAAACCAAGATTCTATTTATAATATTGAAAATAAAAAGTAAGAAATAGAACCAAATACATCTTCATTAATTATATTATTAGAAATTTCTTTGTAGCAAGATATCTTCAAAATAATACTGATCCCTTAATTCAGTGAAAGTATAACATCATCAATGACTTATTAAATCAAGTTGCATTGGAAGTTCACTATACAATTGAGCACAGGCTGCCTTTCCAGAGTTTTACAATAAATTTGCTATTACTTTCTGTCCAAATAGCAAATGACCCTAATTTGAAATTTGTGTTGATTCAAATTAGTTGTGATTAATGAGGTATATCTGACATTGAAGACAAAATGTAGAAGCCAAGAACCCAATTAAATTTTAAGATAAAAAAAAATCACTTTTTAAAACAAAATCAAATAAATTAACCAAACTTTAATAATTTTATTACTTTATATGAAGTGTTATGATTCAGATGAATTAAGAGAATTCAAATTTTGTAATACCAACTATTTTTCTTTTCCACAATGTACGATGTTATCCTATAATGTTTGAAAACTAATATTAATAAATTTTAATGGTATTTTCACTTTTCTAAAATATATAAATGATAATACATGTTATTACATATTTGTATTTTTAAAAAAAGTTATCTTGTCATAGTACAAGGTAACTTAGTTATTAACTTGACCCTCTAATCATGACTGTGTCTATAAAACAAATATAACATGTAATGCTCTACAAATTTAGAAAAAGCAATAATAAAACAAGCAATCTGAAATGTTCATGGCATAGTTGCTTTAAAAATATAGGTTATCGCCCCTTGTATCTGCTGATTATTGGAAGAATCCATTATCTGGTGTTAGTAAGATAGAGCCAAATTTAGTTATCAAATGGGTTTGTTGTGAAACCAAAGATACTGAGTTAGACTGGCTAGTGACTTTCACACTATGAGGACCTATTCTGGTTGGCACTGAAGAAAGGCTTCAAGACCTGTGAACTGAACAAATATGTACAGCCTAATTTAAGAACAGGCAATGTCAGCTAAGAACCAACCTGACTAATGCAAGACAAGCAACCTATGGAAGAAGGTATGACAATTAACTGATAACTGTTACAATCAAATTCAAACAAATGTTTAGATTTTGGCCCAGGGTCTTGACTTCAACTGCTAAAAGAATGTGTTATTTTTTTAGCAACTCTCTTGTTCTTATATGTTGCATTTCTTATATAAAAATATATTGCATTTTCTTATATAAAATGTATTTAAACTACAATTGTCACATTTTTGTTCATCTGCCATGATTCATATGGAGTTGGGGGGGGGGGGTTTAAATTTCCCATATTTTGCTAAACAAAATGCAATTTGATACACACACACACACAGTTTTGTTAGCATGATGACAATTTATTTATTTTTTTTAATTGAGACAAAGACATCAAGAGAAAATATTTTAGTCTGCTGTCTTTTTATAAATAGAAAATCATTTCAGAGTATAAAAAAATACTTTCACACTCATGTGGTGTCTGAAAAAAAATTTTTTTTTTCACATTAAGTGAAAATTATTTGAACACGTGGTGTACTAAAAATTAATAATTTTGCCTTTTCCGCTCAGTGAAATTTATTGGACATGTGATGTCCTAAATATTTAATAATTTGCCCACATTTAGTGAAATATATATATTAAATATATTAAAAACAAAATAATATTTATTGTCTATTTCAAGATGGAAAATTCTAAAGAGATAAAAGAAGTTAAGGTACTTATTGACTCCAAGAACAATTTAAAAAATATCAATATTAGTTTGGAATTGATGGAACAAAATAAAAACTTTAAAAAAAAAAAGGGGAAGGAGCCAACATTGAAAATCTACTGGAAGAAATTAGAGTTTTAAATCATAAAATCAAGGAGATTTGTATCAAAGCCAACTTAAACAAAAGTGGGCTTAAGAATGAACAAAAAAACAAATATGATTTTTGTATCATTGTCTATAACTGGCGAGTTGATATTGAAGAATTTATTCAAGAAATGAGTACTTATGGCAGCAAACCAGTTCCATATTCAACAGCCATACTATGATCTCAATTCCTAACTTACAGTGCCACTTTTAGTGGTATTAATCCTAAGTTTGAGTTCAAGAATTTTGTAGCAAAGTTTAACAACTATACTAATTCCATTAATTCTAACAAATTATTCACAAGGTATGTAACAGTTACCCTTCCTTGAGGGAAATATTTGAAAATTACAATGAAGCCATCTAAATTCTGCTGAAGAATAAGAGACCCATCCATGTATATAAGAATGAGATTAAAAGCAATAAACTTGATGAAAAGGAAGAAAATAGATCAGCATTACAGAATTCCACCATTATCTATAAGGAAGCAAAATATAAATTTTGTTCAACATGTGGTCACTCCATGTGGACGTGTACAAAGTACTTTGAGTGGCAGGATTTGAATTTATGCATGAAATGCACTTGTGGTAGTCAAAGTTAAAAAATGATGTGGACTGCAAAATAAATGATTTATTCCCTGTAAACAATGTTCTTCTAAGAGACATGCTGCACCACTATGCAATAATCATAAAAAAGGGTACCTTTTAACTCATGTGGGAGCTTAGTACAAATGAAGAGAATTATTTAATGTTAGATATTGTGCATGTTACTATTGGCATGCATGTAAAGTTTATAGAAACTGCCTACAGTACATAAGAAGTCAATGGTTGAATTTCTCTAAGGGAAAATTAAAGATGTTAAATTGTCCAGATTAGTGTCTAACCCCTATTGACTTATTTGGTTTCCAATAAAAAAAAAATTATACAAGGTTCATTTGAAAGTGAACGTAGGCAAAAGAAGATCACTTCCTATTCCCGTTTTGTTGAACAACAAATATTCAATGCAAGTTCAACGACTTCAGTCAAGTGATAACCAGTTTGATTAAATTAAATTACAAATTGGCCTTTTCTCACAACAGTAGTAACAAATAAACATTCAAGAAACACTGGTAGTAGATATTCTCCTTTATATGGAAGATATAAGAATTCTTAAATGTATGAATAGTTTGGAGAATGCCAAATAGTCTAGAATTTCTATATAGTCATCAAATAAACCCAGTGAGACCTGAAGCTTCCAACATTCAAGGTAACTACCATACTATAATTTCTGAACATTTTTTGTGTCTTGAACAACAGGTAAAATTTGCATTAAAACCATTTACCTATACAGAAACTTTTCCAGAAGCCTTTGAAATATCTAATGTCAAATGGAACTTGGAAAAAATGTCTGCTGTGGATTCATGTGTATCATTCTTTGAAGATGAGAGTATCAATGATTATAACAGAAACAAAACAGAGAAATTAGAAAAAAAAACTATAGAGTTCAAAGACAATCCATATTATATGGAATTACCCTAGTATGAAAACAGGATCAATTCAGTGCCATCTAATTATCAAATAGCCTTAAAAGTGCTAGATAGAACAATGCATTCTTTAAAAAGGAAAAATTTGGCTAAAGCCTACAATGATATATTTACCAGCAAGAGACCAAAGGAATTATAGAGAGAATTGAAGTCATGACCTCAGGACTTTTTCAAAATATATTTGAATCCCTCATAGACTGGTCTTCAAATTTGATGAACAAGTGATTACAAAAATTAGACCAGTATTCAATTATTTCTTACAAATAGCAGACTCATTAAATGAAGCAGCATATCCCAGAGTCAATCCGATCAATAACTTGAATGAAGTCTTATTAAAATTCAGGATGAATCATTTTGTCATACTGGAGGACATTAAAAAAGTTTTCCTCGTGATAAAATTTAAAAATAAAATAAAATAAAATAAAATAAAATGGAAGCTCAAAATCGATTTTGTTTTTGTGAAGAGAGATAACAAGTTGATTGGATTCTGCTGTTCAGGTTCAATGCCTGTCCATTTTGAATTACATATTGCAATATCACATTAAACAGAATGTTAATGATAAGAAATAGTTTTTATGTGGATAATCTGATTGTCACTGATGACAATGTCATTAAATTAAAATATGTTTACAAAACTGCTATAGCTATATTGCAAGAAGGACATTTCTTTGAGATCTTGCAATTCCAATTTTAAAGAATTAAGAACATTAATGATAGAGATAAGTCTTTAATTTAATATGGCTCTGCATGAAAAAATTCTTGGATAAAATTATGTTCCTAGTAAGAATTGGTTAAATATTGCAGCTTGCTCCATTGATAAGAGGTATCCCAGCCCAAAATGTCAGAATTTTTTTATTCACTATCATTGTATGTTCTCATTACAGTCAATTTGAAACTAATTTTAAAGTCCTTGTAGAAACTCAAACTGGATTGGATACCAAAATTCCTCAAAAAGTGCAATCCCAATAGCCAAAGAGTTATCCAAATTAAATGAATATAACTTTCTTCATTAAAGCACATCCTATTAAATTATTTGTATTATGGATTTGTGATTTATATGGTGCAAGATGGCCATTCCCAGATTTTAGCAAAAACAAAAGTGGAACCCTTAAAATTTAAATCGTTGCCTACATTGAAACTATTGGTAGTCTACATTGTATATAAGATGTTGCATTTTGACACAAAATGCTATTCTGATACTCCAATATCAAACATATATATATATATATATTTGATGCCCAAGTGGTGTTGTCATGTTACTAAAGTACAACATAAAATAAAAACTATATTTGTGGGAACAGAGTCAAGGAAATAAATGACATGAAAATCCAAATTGAAATAAAATTAGATAATAAAATTAAATACAATTATGTAAACACAATAGAAAACCCAGATTTGCAAAGTTTACGGATTTTGGTTTAAGATGAAAATGAATGGCCTCTGAATACAGTTGAATGTCTATCTACTTAATCTAAAAATATTCTTTGCTCAAAAGTTTATTACAATAATTTAGAAGCATCTGAGAAATCTTTGGTTGCATTTTCTAAATTCTCCAGCTGGAAAAAATAAAGTCACATTATTGGTATTAAAATTAATTTATGAATGCATAAAAAGAAGTCAAACTGACCACCTACTACAAACAAAATTTTATTTAATAAAGGTCAAGCAGAAAGAAAGTTTCTGAACGATCCGATATATATATATATATATATATATATTCTAAACTAGTAATAAATTATCACTTTTGAGAAACCCCAACAAAGAGCAAAAACGCTCCTCTGGTAAAAACCAGAATGATTTTATGGATCAAGATGTTATATTAATGGTAGATGAAAGAATTGCTAATTCTAAGCTTTATACCCTATTCTACTAGCAAAACACCATCCTTACTGTATCACTATGCTAGCATGGCCGAAATGGAAGAAATTATATTAGTTTGTATTATTAATTTTTATAGATTGAAAAGAACCAACTGGAAAAATTGATTCTGTTCCAATATGGACAGAGGAAAAAAAGAAGATTACAGGTGTAATTGTTTCACCCAGAATCAACCAGCCGGGCCAGACAAGGTCATCGGATTGGGCTGCCATTGTCGACAGTGGAAACAGGATGACAGAGAGGTTCAATTGTTATTGTCAACGACACAGTTGATATCTAACTGGAAGTGATAAGTGGAAAATGAAAATTTTATTTTTTTTGTATTTTTCTAACAAACTTGTGCAGAATACAACCAAACAATGGAAAGCCAAAACATCTATAGAATGTCAGAAAAGGTTGTCACAAACAAAGAGAGGGGAATCTTGTGTATTCAGGCATCTTTGACAAGTGCAAAGGTTAAGTTGATTTGCTGCTGGAGAGAAAAGAACAACTGATTAATTATGAGAAATGACTAAATTGAGATTTCCCTGAGAAAGAAATTGGAGGCGTAAAGGCCCTGCCCAAAACAGGTAAAAAGAAAATTGTCTCATTGGTTAAACAAAGGGGAAGAAGACAGAAAGTGACTTCATAAAAATAGCGCTACTCAATTGGCTGCGTCAAAAGGAAGAAGACAGAGAGAGCTGAAGTTGTGATTTCATTGACTGTGAGGGCCAGAAACTACACTTGCATAAACACCCAGCGTCATACCCCGCACCATCAAAGATAAAAATGGAGCCCCGAGGAGGCCAAAAGCAGTTCCTGTTGATTCTCAGCCCAGTGATGTAATGACAAAGATAGGCGCCAAGCCATTGGGTGCCCACTGCAGGGCTGATCACCTCTCAGAGTTCTTGGTTGAAGATGTACAAAGACAGAGATAATTGCCATGCTGTTGGGTGCCAGACGCTGACCAACAGAAAGGAGTTGAAGTCTTGAAACGGCCAACCAGAATTAAAGACAGACAAGAAGTGATTTTGCAGACAAAGTTTTGAACTGGCCAACCAGAGTTAAAGACAGATAGGAAGTGATTTTGCAGTTGAAGTCTCGAAATAGCCAACCAGTGTTAAAGACAGACAAGAAGTAATTTTGCATTTCCAGTCGGCTCTTGGCTCAGAGATGTAACGACAAAAACAGGCACCAAGCCATTGGGTGCCTACTGCAGAGACGGCAGCCTCCCATAGATTTCCTGGCTGAAGATATAAAGAGACAGATAGACGCCATACCATTAGGTGCCAACCGTAGAGAAGCCTGCCACTGACTTGGATGAAGATGTACAGAGACAGAGATAGTTGCCACACCGTTGGGTGCCAACTGTAGAGAAGCCTGCCACTGACTGATGGAAAGGAATTGAAGTCTTGAAACGGCCAACCAGAGTTAAAGACAAACAAGTGATTTTGCAGATGAAGTTTGTAATGGCTAACCAAAGCCAGTTGAGTCCCAGCTCAGATCCAATAGCCAGTTCGAAGATGTCTTACCGCCATTGCCAGCCTTACCCACCACACTCAAAGACAATTCTTCAGCAGTTTCCATAAAGCTTCAGTGTGAAGTGAAACAAAGACATTTTGAATCACCACAAACTTAAAACTTCAATTGGAATGAGGTGATATTGCCAACCAGAAATTTGAATTAATGATAAGGAAAATGCTTTGCAAATTACTACTTAGAGAAATTGGCTGAAACTTCCTTTCTGTTGCCAGCTTAATAGGAACAGGGTTTGGGAAGAAGACAATTGGTGATTGTTTTACTCTATTTTATTTTTTTTTTTTTGTATATAAAGACTTTTCTACAACTTATTCAGGCATCATTCTAATTATTTTTGGTGCCATTTCGTTTACCCAATTGTGTGCATGCATTCAGCTTGGTTTGACTTGGTGGAGAGACATCTGGTGAGAATCTCACATGACGTCCTTGAGATTAAATTTTACAACATGGGCAAGGAAGATTGCTGTTGGAAGAGTCAACTCAAAGACCAGCTACTGAATTGACTCCATCAGCGCCGCGATGAGGCGCCACATACATATAACTTTTGAGGAATATCACCAGCTATCTAAATATTTACGAATCAGTACCATCATAGCCAAAATCAGAATGGCTGGTTTTTGGATCCCTCAAGTTAGAAAGGCAGTGAAGATGGTGTTAAATAAATGCACCCTCTGACAAAAAATACAACAGTTTGGCCTTGCTGAAGCTATAGGAATATGGTTAATGTTTCTTTAATTCGACCTTGTGTCATACATAACTGAACTCCCCACAGCTTACAAGTTTTATCCAAAATTATCATCAGAATTATCAGAAGGTTATCATCAGAATGTTGGTAGCAGGTTGGAATGTGTGGAAGAGTGGAAGAATAAAAATGTATATTTTTCTTGTTAAAATAGAAATTTATTAAAAGGAAAGAATAACATAAGTTGTAGAAGTTAATGTGCAATTAGAAACATTATTAAGAGTAGAGTTCGTGTTCACTGAGAAAGTTTAGGGTATCAAGAGCTGAAGAAATTGTTCATAGTAGTAAATTGTTGGAAAGAGTTTATGCGTACGTATGTATGTATAAGTGTTTGTTCATAGGAATGTCTTTGAAGGAAGAAGTAAAATGAATCAGCACACAAGAAGCAAAGAGAAAGAGGACAAATGTCCGGGTCACTTGAAACTTCTCCCATTACATTTTAGCTTGTCGTCTATGATGTTTCCATGTGTGACTGATTGACACTTATTGAAGCCATTTATATAGTCCTTTAGAATTTTGCACTGGATCGCTAAGTTTTTATGGTCTTGCAGTTTGCTTCCATTGGTCAGAAAATCAGTTTAACATCTACTTGCAAAATCCAGTTTCGATTTTTTTCTTTAAGCACATGGTCAATTCTTTTTCTATTTGGGAAAAACCAGGACTTCACATGTCATTGTGAATTTTTGTAAAAGTGAAGAAGAAAGTTGATTTTAATTCTTAATTTCCTATTCCACAAAGCATCCCAGGTTGACTCATCGACCTAAACATCATGTAAATTTGATCAACCCATATAAAAACACAAGTATCAGTTATGGGAAAACTGAGAAAGTATTTATCAATATTTACTTACCTTGTTATAAAGAAACATACACAGATTGTGCAAAACATGCGAACAAAGCGTTTGTGCAAGCATTAATCAAATTCTGTAACTTGTTAGAATGCCTGCTCACATCTACAGAAATGATGCGAGATCTTTTAACAACACACTCAGTAAAGATATAATAGAACATCATTTTGATAGTAAGGAGTTCAAAGAAACTTTATGAACCATACTATTAATCACATAAAATGCCCTTATATTTCCTATGGATGGGAAGCATGTGGGAAAAATAATAAAAACCACAGACTTATTTCTTTAAAACTCTAGGAAAAACTAAAACTGATTATTTTATGTTTCTTATTTTTACTTCTGACATTCAAAGGGCTATAAACTCCAGATGTCTAACAATATGTATGATACTGAACTGTTACTATTAACATCCAATGCTTTTTTTTTTAATCCTAATGTTAAGGAAGGAATTTGTGAAAACTGATTCCAAGAAATTTTGTGAAATTGAACCTACTTCCAAGTCCCAGTTATTAGATGATCTCGCTGAAAGGGAGAATTTGTCAACCAACTGCAAAGAATTATGAGATGAACAGTATTTCTTGAGTCTTAGAGAAAGTTGCAAGGTTCTACAGGATATGAATTTTATTAATAAAATAGAATTGATTAAAAATCCTGCAAAAGCCAAACCATTCTGGAAACTTGGTAGGGTGAACTTTTCTGTGAAAATGATAGAAATGTATGTTTCATATGTATATCTAAATGAGATGTATTGTATGAGAATCATAATGTTTCCAATGGAATTTTCCTTGATATATAATGTTAAAAAGAGTCCTAGGCTTGAAAATATTAAACAGTCACAAAACACTGGCTATATCTGAAGATCCAAGAAGAAAATCACAAAGTTCAGTAAAGAATTTGTGTATTAAGACAATGTAGTCCTAGATATGACTAAACTGCATCCATTTTCTTATTGGTCATTTCTGATCAATATTGTCCCAGGTATGACTTTAAAGTACATCCATTTACCAGTCACAACATTCTAACCAATCACATCAATATTGTCCTGGGTATGACAAACTGCATCCATTTCCTATTAATCACATTTATCAGTCACATTATTATCAAACCAATTCATCCATTTATAATAATATAATAATAAAATATGATGATGATTAGTCCTGGATATGATTTTAAAATGCATCCATTTTCTTCTTGGTCATTTCTGGCTAATATTGTCCTGGCTAAGATGTTGCATCCATTTACTGGCTTAACATTTACTGAACCCAATTTGTCATTGATCAAGACATTAAACTATATCTATGATGGTGACAAGGTCCCACTTGTGAGACTTGGGTTCACTCTAACCTAGAGTGGTAGTACCTGTTAGGATTGTTCTTGATTAGAGATTAGACTGTTTACATACAATCCAACACAGCTAAGTTTTATTACTTCACTAAACATTATATATATATATATATATATATATATATATATATATAGTCATCCGCAAGACTTGAATAAAGTAGACGTTATCATGTAGACCTTAGGATCCTTTCAGCCAACACATTTTCAAAGGTGCTTATTGGCATTAATGTTAATGATATATAGAACATAAAATTTACTTACAGAAGGGAAAGTTGGAACACGTTTAAAAGTTTAATTTTAATCAAGAAATGATTAAAATGTAAAGGGGGTGTAAACACACAGTTCCAAAAGATTAATAAGATAGAAAACGAATAACTCACAATCCTTCCAACAAACGTAAGGAGCGAATGAAATGCTCTTTCTGTCTGCATAGGCTAGGCTGATGGATCTTCAAATAAACAGCCTCTAAAACATGTAAATGATGGGCTGACCAGGCACTGTGCAAGACAGAAAACCAAGTGTCCTGATAGCCAGAGGCACAGTCTTGATTTTCAAGTAAATGTTGTTCAATGGCTGATTCTTGAACAGACTGAGTTTTGCTTAAAGGTCGTCTAGGACTACCCGAATATACATCTGCAGAGATGTGCTGTGCTACTCGCGTTTCTAACCTCTGATTTATTTGTCCTCTGTACACCACTTCACAATGACATTTGTATTTATAAACAGAATTTTTGTGAAAATAGGACAACTTATCTTTACTGAAAGAAGGAAACAGTTTGAGTTTGAAACAACACGCAACTTAACTGAAAAGTAGCACGATGAAACACAGGCCAAAACTTTGTCAGTTATGAACTGACACTTTCTATCAAGCCATGGTAATTTTAGATAAATTGGACAGTCAGTAGGTCTATAGACTTCTGGTTCTTTAAAACGTCTGATTTTCCTAGCAATCACATGTTTAATAACATTACTAGGGTAACTGTCACCTTCAAAAATTATTTGCAAGTTGGTGAGTTCACTATCCAACCACCCAGGGGAATAAATCATAAGGGCACAGTGAACCAGAGTCTCAATTGAACCTATTTTTTGTGATTTTGGAACGAATGAGCTCCAGCGAATGTGGATTTACAAAAGACACTAGTTACAAAACCCCCGTCCCTACACTGTACAAGGACATCCAAAAAGGAGAGGACCCTGTCCTTCCCTACCTCCATAGTGAACTTAAAAAAGAGGGATGTATGGAATTTAGTTGTACCAGAAAATTATTGACATCACCGGCACAATAAAAAAATTGTGAACGTATTGTTGACATATCTCATAAACAGATGGTTTGTCAACCTTCTCAAATATTAAATGTTCAAAATGGCCAACAAAAATATTGGCTAGAACTGGACCCAAAGAGCTGCCCATTGCAATGCCATCTGTCTGAACATACATCATGCCATGAAAACTGAACTTGACATCTTCTGTAGCCAAATGTATAAATTCCAGAAACAATTCTTTCAGGATGCTGGCTGAGCCCAAATTACCTCTGTACAACATATAAGCACAAATGCTGATAGTTTTGTGTAAGGATACATTTGTATATAAACTGACAATATCATACAATACCATCAGTTTATTTTCAGAACAAAGGTCTAAACTTCTAACAAAGCTAGAAAACAGAAAGGAGTCTGAAATATTACTGACAGATAATACGTCAGAAACTGGTTGGAGCAACTCAGCTAACCATTTGGCCAGCTCATGTTGTACGGAGCCCACCATAGACAAAATAAATCTAAGTGGGACTCCTTCCTTGTGAACTTTAGGAAGGCCATACATTCTGGGATATTGCGATCACACGAGCCTAATAAATTAAATTGCCTTTGTACAGAGAGACTAACCATCTCAGTTTCTTGGCTTCCACTTTACTAGTGTTGTCACAAGTATCAGTAGGGCCAATTACTTTAAACTTAGCAGAATCTCCCAAAATAACATTCATTTTATCAAGATAATCCTGTTTATTCAATATGACAACACCAGAACTTTTATCCGGTTTGTTAATATATATTTATCATTTCGTAACAACAATGCTTTTATAATTTGGTAGTGAACACTCTGCCAAGCGAGATAATCTCTTTCAGAACTTAGTGAAGAGTATTCATTCGACAATTCAAATAATCTGAACATTTCTCAGAAGATTTGGGAACATGTTGAATAATCTGAGCATATAGCATCTCAAATTTGGAATAAACTTGTTCCCTACTAACTTTAGAAGAGGGGATACAAAATTCCAAGCCTTGAGAGAAAACTGAAAGTTCAAGTCTGTTAATGTTATGCTTGAAAAATTAAATATATGATGATTCAAATTATCATCGACCGACCCATAGCTTCTAGTAATTAAACTGTTCAAGTATTTACTGTTTCTCTCACCCACAGATTTTTCAAAACAATCTGTTATTGACTAAATACTGAGAGAGACAGAAATAAAAAGTTATCCTAGCTTGTACAACATTTAAAATTGTATGAAAGAAGCATAAACAATTTAATGTAAATCAAACTATTTATCCAACTCATACTTGATTAATGCATGCTCAGCTGAGATGGAATTACTTTGGATAGCCTCCTTCATATAAATGAAGGAACAACATTGCAAGATAAACAAGACCTAAGAAACGATTTTTTTGTTCTTAATGAATTCACTTTGTGCCAAAGACAGACTACCTGATTAATTTGGCTAATGACTTTTCTGGGTTACTTTTGATGAAGATATACAAATAGGGACTTGTACCCACAGAAATAACAAATAGACTTGAATAAAGTAGACGTCATCATGTAGACCTTAGGATCCTTTCAGCCAACACATTTTCAAAGGTGCTCGTTGGCGTTAATCTGGCATATGACCAGATTTAATTACTTAAGAACATTCTGTGACTGGTCAACAGAGTCAGTCAGGGATGGAAGCAGCAAAGATGACAAGCTAAAATGTAATGAGTTTTCCTTCTGCTGATTTCTTTTACTTCTTCTCCATTCAAAGACATTCCTACCGAATACATACGTACGTATGAATACATATACTTTTTCAACAATTACTACTACAAACATTTTCTACAAATCTTGATACCCATAACTTTATCACTGAACATGAACTCTACCCTTAACTTTTTAGTAATGTTTCTAATTGAACATTAATTTTCATGAATTCTTGTTAATATTTCCTTTTAATAAATTTCTATTTTAAATACAAAATGTATATTTTTATTCTTACACTATTCCACACATTCCAACCTGCCAACAACCAACCTTCTGATGAAGACCTAATGATGCATAAAACTTGTAAGCTGTAGGGAGTTTGGTTATGTCTGACACAAGGTCGAATCAAACATTAACCAGCTTCCTACGGCTACATTGGTGACCCCCAACGGTAGAAAAGAACACGCACCCTATGTCTTCAGTGGTGACTCCCAACGGCTGAAAGGAACATGCACCCCAAAGCTTCAACCTCCTGTGCACAAGTGGTGGCCCTGCCTTGCTTATGGTGAAATATTTAAAAAAAAAAAAAAAAAAAAAAAAAAGACAGAGAAAAAGAAGATATCTATTGTTTTTTAAAACAATAGATATCTTCTTTTTCTCTGTCTTTTTTTTTTTTTGCTTTTAAGCATTTAAACACTTACTACATCTGTTTACTTTCTACTTTAGGGTTTATTGAACGATCTTGATAAAATAGTTCTTAAAATACATCCTCTACATACTTTTTCTTCAAACCAAAATACTTTTACAAAAATGCTATTATGAAGCTTGTGAATTACTGGAAGGAGGTAGTTGATGAATAATATCTAATTAAATATGAATTTTCTATTTTACTCATTAGATGGCTGAATATGGAACTTTTAACCATTGTGTTTGATAGATTTTCTAATTCAAAATTTCATTTCCATTATTGACTTATCTTCTTTTTTTTTTTTTTTTAAATAATTATATCACCCCAAGCAAGGCAGAAATGCCACTGGTACACAGGGGGCTACAGCAAGAGAATAAAAAAGGTACAGGGGATGTTGAAGAAAAGATTACAAATGGATGGGAATCAAGTAGATAAAAGATGTCAATTGATGTTGCATTTTAACTTTTGGAGATTTTGGAGGGAAGTATGCAAATAGAAGTGAGTTCGACAAACAAGAAGTGCAAGAAAAGAAACTGTTAGGGTGGAATAGTGTTACATTTAACTAGTTCAAGGATAAAAGCTTATCAGAGCAGTTGCCATGAAAATACTTGTAGAAAAGACAGAGGGAAGCCACATCACATTGATGAGACAGTAACTGAAGGCAGGCTACCAAGTCAGGATTGATTACATTGCAGATCCTATTTTTTATTTGTTTAGAACCTCAAGATGAATAGCAGGAGCACCTGACCAGATATAACAGTATTCAATGCATTGACGAATGATAGATTTGTAAATGTGCACAGGACCAAAGAAACTAAGTTACTGTGAAATTGTCAATATTCTTAAATTAATTATGAAAAAATATTTGAGTTAAGGTTCACATTATTTATTAAATGTAAAAAATGACAATTCATACCTACCAGTACATAAAACTAATTCAAAAATTAATATTCAAAAGTCAATACCTATAAGATCTAGAGTGATGAACATTTTAAAAGGCAAATAACTATCAGGTTATTTTTTTATTTTTTACTTTGAATTCATTTATCAGTTTATTCACTAATAATGAATCAAGTGAAGGAATTTAAGTGTTAAATAACTAAGCTACAAAATGAATAAACAAAAATTGAAAATAAAAGATATATAAAAGATTTGCAAAGATGGAATAGTATAATTGGAAAACTGAAAATTTATCTGCTAATAATGTTGTGGAAAGATTTTCAAAATTGTATTTCAGAATTAACAAATAGAAAAAAAAAACATACAAAATGTTTTTCCTTTCTATTTTTGATAAATTTGTAGAGTTAAGTTTCACAATTCTGTGTAAAAATAAGTTTTCTTTTCTCATTTTCATAAGCAAAAAAAAAATTATAAAGCTTTATATATAATTAAAAAAATCTTCATTGATTAAAACAAAAAAGTTTATTAAAAAAATAGCAACCTAAATGATTAAAAAATTATCTATTTTAAGCAATAGAGTTGCTCTAGGTAAAATTAAGAGTATAAATAAAATCATAATGAAATTTGAAGAAAAACAGAATGAACAAAACAAAGGAAGGCAGTTAGCAAAGAAATAGGAAAGAAAAAAATGAGGAAGAAGTATTGTTTAGCCACAGCAATAACACAGAAATAGGATTGAAATTTAATAAGTACTATTGTCTAATAAAGCTTATATTTTTAAATAAGTGACAGTAACTACATTGATGAAAAAAGGAAAAGGCTCCCATTTAACTATGTTTAATATGAATATCTAGATGGAGTCTTTTTTTTAATCCTTAGACACTATTTTAGTTGGCTGATTTTGTTTAGCAGCTATGGATTATTTAATGCTGAAACCTAAACATTTTAAATGCAATTGTATACTTCACCTACAGATAAAATGTATTGTTGATAATTCTATGATAAATATTGTTGGTAAATAAGGTTTTGTTTTTGTTTTTTTTTTTGGGGGGTGGGGGGGTTCACTATTTGCCCATAGTTGGGACAAACCTGGGAACAACAGTAATTATGAGGTAGTTCTGTTGAAAGCTTTGAAAGTCTCGGTTGTGTACTCTTCAAAACCTCCAATCTCCCAGTCAAAGGCTTTCCTGCCAGATGTAGTTTATCATCAGACATAATAGATATTTCTTTTTTACTTTTTTTTAAAGATAATAAAGGGCATAACCATGTAATTTATATAAATCAGCTGACAGAAATGTTTACAAGTATCCTAAACTTGCAGATGTCTTATCTGAAATTGTATGCAATTATTCAAAATAGAAAATTCCCGCAAAGGATACATAAACTATTGCATAAACTAAGTATGTAGTTTAACAGTTATTAGCATGGAAACTGGATGAGTTCAAATATCTGTTGTGTTTTGTTCATTTTGCCATAATGCTTATGGAAAAGACATTAATCCATTTTCCACTAGGTATAGGTTTAAATAGAAGTATCTCTTGCCTTAGGTGAGAAAAAAAAAACTGAATTCAACCTTTGAAATGGTTATTTGGAGACTGTGATACACTATGGACCATTTCTCTTATCAGTTCTTGCAAAAATGTAGCTGGTTCTATATAAGCTTTCTTTATTATAAGCAAATCAACTGTGTGGATAGTGTAGCAGTTCTGTTCTAAACCGAACTGTTGAGTTTTCGTACTTCAAAATTGATGAGAGAGTACAAAGGGACATTTTGTGAAATATAAATAACAATTGTATTTGTGAGTATATTTATTTATATTTCGCATTAAAAAGTTATACTGCTTCATCTGCATAACAATATTTTGGCCAATTATCACAGTCAGTCCCAAGCAGATACAGACAACCACTTACATTTGAGTGAGACTAACAAACTGAGCCAAATCAACAATTAAGTTTTCAGCTAAAAAATTATAGTTACACAAAACACAACTGCTACATAAAACAAATTCTGGCAATGGAATATCTGTAATGGGTAAATGCAACCTAACATTGTATCATGTGGCAGCAAAACAATCAGTACTTTTAGATGCAACTGTAATATGAAGAGTGTCATGTAAACTATTATTAGCATTAAAAAGATTTTTCCCCTAAAGAAAAAAAAAAAAACAAATGATGAAAGGTAAAAATATGAAAGAAGACATGAATGTATTTAACTTTTTGTTTTTCCTATACAATCATAACTTACAGGATAAAAACAAGATATTTGTCTTACCTTCACAAATTTCACAGAAAGGCCTTTCTTGTTTAGGATTGCCATGATATTGTGTACAGGGTGGACTTTCAGACATTTCTTGTTTGGGGCAGTCTTCAGTTTCATGGAGGTCAAATTCATCACATATATCACAGAAAAGACGAGGAGGAAGAATATTTTGCTTCCTAAAAGAAAGTTAGAAATATGAGAATATAACTAATTCACATTTCCCAAATTGTTTTTAAGCTAAATAATTTTTGGTAACTATTCTATATTAGATGAATAGAATCTTTACAATTAATCAACTTGTTTATATGTATGACTATTGCTATGCTATTCTACCTAGGATCTGTGGTATCTACCCAATTCATGACCTCTCTGAACTGGAATGTGTGAGTGAATGAAACAAGATGAAATTGGGAAAAGCAAAGAAAAATTTAGTGTGGTAAGGGGACATAGGAGATAAAAAAATCTAGTTGAAAGGAAAAATTAAAAACATGGACAGATAGAAGTGGAAATGAAAGAAAGAAAAGCTTGATAGATGAATATCAAGAATCAATGAGCAAAAAATAAGATAAATGGGTATAAGAACAACAAAAGCAGGAAACAACGGACAATCTCAGTTATCAATATCAATAAAATTCCACCAGATCCAGATAATTATTAATGCTCAACTTTCATATTGGAGGCTTTCATTGAACAATATTATGAAACCCATTTTAAACAGACAAGAGATAAGCAAGGTAATTTCTGAATAATGCAATGAAGTATTTTTTACTAATTGGTTAAATTATTTGAACTGCTCCCATCTTACTTTAAAAAATTAAATTTGTATATTGAACACAAATTTAATTTTTTAAAATAAGCAATTAAAACACTACTTTTCATAAATAGACCAAATAAACTTTTTCTATAAATTTTACAAGAAAATGAACAAATAGGTTCAAAACTAATGTGAACAGAAAATTAATTTCATATTATTTAAATTTTTCTTTAAAAGACAAGCTATAGACATTGAAAGTTCTCCATTAATTTGAAAATTTAAGATAAGACTTAGATTTGCTTCCCATTTTCCACTCCTAAATAAAAAACAAAACATTTTGCAATTATTCAATATTGCCTTTGTTTAGACAGATTTGATGACACTGACAGAGCACTGGGAAGATAATTTGTTTTAGCAGAAAAATAACATTCGAGGATAAAATACACAGATATAGAAAACAATAACTACTTACTTAACTTCCTCAGTTTCACCATTTTTTATGTCACCATTTTCTAGACTCTCCATTCGAGCTTTCAAATTCTCATTTTTCATATGAAGATAAACAATTTCAGCCTTAAGGAATTCAATCTGTTAGAAAAGAAAGCAGAAGTTTCAATTAAAGCTCCAAATATCTTGATAGATGACCTAAAACAAAATATATAAACGGAAGTTTTCTTACCTCTGCAAGAGAATCTTCTTTTTCTCGTTTCAACTTCGAAATGATTTCATTTTCTAGAAAGAAAAGTTTTCAACTTGTCAAATGGAGTCATTAAAATGAATTGGTACTACTTAAACTGACTGGTCCACTCATAAAAGATAGTGAATTTTTTTTTTTTTTTATCAATTTAGAAGAGAGGGTTCTGTTTATAATATAGTGTCAAATCAATTCCTAACTCCTTAAAGAGTTATCAAATGACTAAACACAGTTTGAAACTTGGCATTTGTAAAAAAAACAAGGTACAGATAACTGTGAAATTGGATTGATTGACATTTTATATTATGAACAAAACATCTTTTCTAACAGGATTACAAAATTTTTTTTTTCTAATTCTGATAAAGTTTAAGGGCGTGCTAAGCTACTAATAAAAAAAAAAATCTTCCCTATATTTTACAAGTGAACCAGCCAATTTAAGTAGTGCTTCTTTTCTAATAAGAATCATCTGCAAGTATTGAGATATATATATTAATAAATATACATATACCTCTATGGCATGACTGAATTTCATGCATTATGCAATCATCATTTCAAACTGACAGTTTAATAGATTTTAATTTAAGTTCACTCAATGTTCAGAGGAATTAAATCTTATATAGTTAAGTTACTTTCTTTTAATAAGATTAAAAATTTAAATATTCTACAGTTACATGTGGATAAAAATTTAAAATAAAAATAAAATAAAATACAGGGAGAAGAAATCAAAGAGGTGTAAATCATGAGTCTTAAAAATTTAAATATGACATGTAAATAAAAATGTAGGAAAAGTTAAAATTTTAAATAAAAATAAGACAAAATAAGAATGAAAAGAAAAATTAAGAGGTAAAATTTCGAATTAAAAATGTAAGAAGCAAAAATAAAAGGGGTTAAGTCATAATTGTTAAAAGTAATATTACAGGGAAAGAAAAGAAATAGGCCAACGTAAAGAAGGATCTATATCAATCTGGGTCTAAGAATTTAAGTATTTTTTTTCTATGACAGTATGTGGTCATAAAAAAGAAATACTTAAATTCTTAGACCAAGATTGATATAGATCCCTCTTTACGTTGGCCTATTTCTTTTCTTTCCCTGTAATATTACTTTTAACAATTATGACTTAACCCCTTTTATTTTTGCTTCTTACATTTTTAATTCGAAATTTTACCTCTTAATTTTTCTTTTCAGAGAAGAAAATTTGAGAGGGTTAAAATAAAAATAGTCATATTTCTAAATAATTCACACACACACACACACACATACATATATATATAAGTAAATTAAACTAGTGAGCCAACAAACCTACCAAGGTTTCACCTAAATGGATCTTCAGGGAAAGTTGGCTGAAGAGGAAAGTAACAACGACAAGATAAAGGGAACTCAATAACCCACGTGACCAAAAAAATGGAAGACATCAAACGCAGAAGTGTGGGGGTGGGGAAAACTTTTATTAAGAAACAAACATTAAAAATAAAAAGTGCCAACTAGCGAAGATGGCAACCTAAACCTACTAACAACAACAAAAGAAAATAAGGGAAAAGGCAAACCTACCAAGCATTCCTAATTCAAAAGCCAATGTCGACACTTAACCCTTTAGGGCCATTCGTATCATATTTGATACAGTATGAAAACAAGCCTTGAAAGAAATATTTTCCTGAAAAATTTTTTAAGAGAAATATTTTATAAATTTCAAATGAAAGCAGTACTGACTGCTCAGTCAATGAATACCAAATGTTTCCTTATAGGGAAATACCAAATGTTTCCTTATAGGGAAATACCAAATGTTTCCTTATAGGGAAATACTGTATCAAATATGATACGAATGGCCCTAGAGGGTTAATAAGTATTTCTGTTTTAGAACTCAAACTGTTTGTGGATTCAAACAATGCTATAGCAAGTTTTTCTTCCCCACATAACCTGCAAAATTTCTGGCCAGCTTTGAACATTTTACATCTTTTTAATATTTCCCATTTTAAAATGGGGTCTATGTTTAGTTCTTGTTTAATTGACCATACATAAGTAGAAAGGGTGGTGCTGTGCTTATATTTTTCATTGTTAAAACTACTGGTATGGTTATAATATTGTTTTTTAAAACTGTCTTGAGTAGCACCTAAGTATGTTTTGGGTTCCAGATCTATGCTTTTATAAACTTTAACCCGGTAAATGACACAATCTTGCTGGCATTTACCCTGTAGTGGACAGTTGTTCTTAATTCTACAATTACAACTAGTCATACCTACATTAGTTTTATCCATAACCTTAGCCTTATTCAAGCCACTGATAATTTTTCCAATATTTGGCATACAATAATAACTGAATTTTATGTTAATTTTATTGAATATTTTGGATAACTCATTTTGTATTTTACATTATTTTATTGAATATTTTGTATAACTTATTTTCCTTATTAAAATTTTGCTTTAATAAACTGAAAAAATATTTTGCCAATTTTTGTTATTGATTACTTGTATATACGCGGAGGGTTTCTCGAAATGAGTATAGTGATAAGTTTGCATTTATATATATATATATATATATATATATATATATATAAATAAATTCTTCATTTGTAAACAAGTTATTATGTGACCTAGGTTTCTACCATGTGGTGTCTTCAGGCAATTTGCAATAACGGATTTTACCTTTTTTTTCTTTTTTTAAGAACACTCAACGGTGATTTTTTTGAATGCTCAATTTTTAAAATTACAAGAAATTATAACGTTTTCATCCATGGTTGTATGAACCTAATAGGTAATTTTTTGCTATGGTTACATTTAGTCATAATTTCTGTTCTTTCATTCAATAATTCATTTTTGTTTAGTAATAGCATAATTGCTAACTTTTCTTTCTGGCACAGTCTACATATTTTGCCACCATTGTAAGGCTTGGCTGTTTTCACTATACTCCACGTTATATCTGGGTCTTTTCCATATTTTAATTTCAATTTCCACAAGTGGCTAGCCAATTTTGTACAATTTTTAAAGTTTTCTATTTTAAATGTAGACTTGTGATTGAACCACCTGGTCTTAAAGGTGTCTTTGGTTGATCCTAAATATATTTTATTTTGACCATTTAAGTCATGTATGTGCGTTGTGGTACAGTGGATATCGGCTTGGAGTTCGAATTCCAGTTGAATCCATTGTATTCACTTACGCGCAAATACCCTTGGGAAAGGTATTAATCCGTCTCTTCCTTCCAGTTATGGGTTAAATGGCAGGACAGATTGGGTTCTATAGCCTTGGTCGGCAACCAGTCTACCGGAGAAAGCAATGGCAACCTACTGCGGGATAATCTTCTGCTCAGTCAGTCAGGTCTCTTTCAAGACATGATCACCCAAGCGTGTATCACGTATGGCACTTAACTGACTGACTTTTGTTTTGTAAATGACTTCTTTTGTATTACAAAGTTCTTAAAGTGGGCATTTATTTTTGTCCCTGCAGTTGCATTCTTTATTAGTGATCTTGTTTTGTACAATGCTATTTAAATTTCTGACATTGTTTTTTTTTATGAACCTTTCTAAATTACTAGTAGAGCTTTAACTTAGCTTGATGTATTCCTATTGAAAATTTTGTTTAGTTCTGAGCTTTTTGGAAAGTGTTTATCAGTTTAAAAAATATTTGTCCTATTTTGGTTTTTATCTCCAAGTTAAATGATGGGTTGAAGCAAATAATGTTTTGTTTTCTATTGTTTTTTGTTTGTCTGCTTGCTTGAGAATTTTATTCTAAAATGTTCTTATGGCCAGATTTTCAAAGAATTCAAAAATTAAAGTTAGGTCTTAATATCGCATAATTATAATTTTTTTAACACCTTCAGATAAACACATCTGTATGCTATTTTCAATTTAACACAGCACTCAATAAGTCCTGGATCCGACATATAGAAGGCACCAATAATAAAAAATCCATACTATTTTTATGAACTACTAAACTTCAAATAGCATGTGACAAAATTTGGGCTCAATTGGATTATTAGTTTACAAATTTCATTTTTTAAAGTGAAGCTACTTTGCAAATTTTCAAAACAATGGTAAAATCTGAATTTTGTGTTGTTTTCAGAAGGGAAAAAATACTGTTCAAGCAAAGCAATGGCTTGATAAGTGTTATTTGGTTAAGAGGTGGTATGCTGACTTTAAATGTGGTCGTACAGACACAAATGATGCTGAACACTCAGGTCGCCCAAAATTGGCAGTTGTCCTGGAAAACACCAAAAAAATCCACAAACTCATTTTGGCTGATTGTAAATTGAAGTTGTGTGAGATAGCAGAGGAGTTGAACATATCAGAAGGCAGTGTATTCACCATTTTGCATGAACATCAATGAGAAAGCTGCATTTAAAGTAGGTGTCGCGTTTACTCACAATCGATCAAAAACAACAATGCGTCAACAATTCAGATGCAATAAGGAGGTTTTGCATAAATATGTGACGACGGATGAAATATGGATCCATCACTTCACTCTGGATTCAAACTGGCAGTCAACTGAGTGGACAGCAGCAGATAAAAGCTGTCTAAAGCAACCAAAGATGAAAAAAAAAGGCAAGGCTTTGGTCTCTGTATTTTGGGATGCGCAATTGTTCATCAATTACCTTAAGAAAGGAAGGACCATCAATAGTGAATATAGCATTATTGGTGCATTTGAAAGAAGAAATTGCCAAAAAAAAGGCTACAAAGGAAGAAATAAGTGATCCTTCACCAAGACAACGCAATGATAGCAAATCTACATGAATTGTACTTTGAATTGCTTCTGCATCCACTCTATTCTCCAGATCTGCCCCCCAGCGACTAATGGCTGTTTGCAGACCTCAAAAGAATGCTCCAAGGAAAGATTTGGCTCCAATGATGAAGTAATATCAGAAACTGAAGTGTATTTTGAGGCCAAAGACTACAAAAAAGGCATGAAATTGTTAGAGAATCGTTGGAATCAGTGTATCACCCTAGAAAGAGACTATGTTGATGAATAAAGTTGAATATTGCCTAAAAGTTGCTGTTTTATTAGTTAGACCCGGGATATATTGAGTGATGTTTTAAAATTCTTGCCTTATGACACAATACCGAAAGCAATTATTTCACTCAGAATAAACTGAGTAAAAAAAACAAAACAAAAAAAAAACCCCCTAATTCCCATCATTTTTACTGCTGATTTTTTTTAATGATATGGTACTTCTGAACCAATTGTTTTAGAAGCAAAAAGTGTATATATCTTTTATTTAAATACAAGTAGTTTTGGCTCCACCAACTTGCATGGTGCAGACATTAGGGAATTGAGATTCTACATGGAGAACTAACAATATCACAAGCATTTTTAGAATACAAAATAGACCAGTTAACTTATCCAAAATGAGATAATTAAGCGATTCAAGCATTGAATCAAGCATTTGAGATTCAAACTACCATAGATGTTCAGAAATCCCTCTAAAACAACTGCACTTGCAAACTAGCTCAGTTATTAGACCAGCAGACTGGAGGTGAAATGGTCTGTTATTCCATTTTGCGATGGATAGGTGAGGCTTCTTACCATAAATTCACCTAGAAGGAATATGCTGATTTCAAAAAAGGATCTTGGTAGTCAGTCTAATACTTGTGAAACATCCACAATACCTATATGATGAAAATTGTTTAAAGAAAAAAAAAAATTATGTTGCAATTATCAAAAGTTCAAGAATTTGATAAAGTTTATATTAGAATAGAATAGCACCAACCTGTATTAGCAGGTTCTTCAGAAGTTCCATTAGTAAGAGAACGAGTGGCAGCTAATTCTGCTTCAAGATTCTTGACTTTCTCCAACAGTTGCTGATTCTGCTGAGCCAAGTCATCTGCCACATTAGCAGATTTCTCTTTCAGCAAGATATTTTCTTTGCTTAATTTTTTTAACTGGAAAAGAAAACATGATAAAAATGACTTGCAGTGCTTAACTTTTGAATTCTCATTAATGTTTTCTTTACAAGAGAAAATGGTAAGCAATTTTTATGGGAATTTTGTTTATATCTTATTTTCAGGTATTTTTTTTTAATATTGGCATCGCTTTATGCCGCTAAAACACAAAAGATTACTGGGTGCGGAAGAATTAATATTTGAAAAGGTCTGTCAGTCAATAATCCAATGGTTGCATGTGTGTATAGAAGCATCTAAGAATGATACTATTAATTTGAATCAATTATTTAAGTATGATGTTTAAATTTAAAAAACAGGTGAAAAGGAAGTGAACAAATTTTGCATTACTGTAAAAAGGTAGATACATACCTCCTCTTGATGCTGAGTAATTTTCAAGTCCTTTTCTTTTATGAGCACACCTCTGGTTTCAATTTGTTTTACCAAGGTTGACTTTTCAGTTTCTATTTCCTTTAGCTGTGCACTGTATCTGAAATAAAAATAGACAAGGCCCAGGTCCATTTGTCAGTCTTGTGCACAAATAACATGTGCAACTTTATGCAAGTACTTTCCAAGGGCAACTCTAATGAGGAGCTATTCTGGGGAATAATTCCAGTTGTGAGCAATTGCATTCCTATTGAGGAGATCCATTCTAAAGATTGGAGCCCATGAAATGTTGAAGGAAGATGCACAAATTGTAAAAGAAAAAATTTGAGAACATGCTACGATGTCACAACAGAAATCAAATAAACAATTTTGTACAGGCACAAAAAATAATGGTAGGAAATAGTAAAAAAAAAAAAAAAAAAAAATCATTATAAAGCATTAAAAAATGAATAAATAAAAAGTCAGCATTAATGGGAGAGAAAAAGCATCAGAAGGTGATGCAAATATTAATTTTGTAAAGATGATGACAAATACAGATTAGAAATGATTGGCTAATATTAATGTCCAAAAGGTTTGACAGTCATAGAAGAGCCATTATAGAAACTAGGAGAGTCCAAAGTGGTTTCAGTGAAGGTCCCATGTTAGAAATTAGAAAAAACAAAGATTTATCTGAGAGATAGCAATAGTTAGAGATGGTTATGATTTAACCAGTGCAGACAAATATATACTTTAAGAAAACAAGCAGAGGCAATTTAAAAAAAATAAAATGAACTAAGTTTTTTTTCCTTATTTCACTTTTCAAAAATGCCAAAATTGCTTGTAATTTTTAAACTGTTATGTAACTATTAATTAAAGAATTACCAAGGGAATTAATTTTAAAATACTTTGTAGTAGATATGCTTTCTGTGATAGAACAGAAAAAAAAAAACTTTTATAAATAGAATATGAAATTCTTTTAGTTAATATAAATTTATAAAACTAAATTTGGTAAAAAAAATTATCTTGAAAAAGTAGCTTAGCAATAAAGCTTGGATTGTATTAAATTAACAATTTTGCAGTTTGAAATCAAATAAAACCAAAATGAATAATTATCAAAAAATATAAAAAATACAAATTTGTCCATGAACATAATCTATTGAATGAATATTATTTACTGAAAATATGTAAATACAATATCTTTTTTTTTAGGTTGTTTGTTTTTTATAGTCAAAAAGAAGCTTAATAGTCAGTTATTGGTAAATTTTTATATAGTGCATGTCATTTAAAAATTACATGAAAGCCAGCAATAGCAGTAATGGGGCATGCTTGGAAGAACAGCTAACGTGTTTGTTGAGGACTAAGTTTTTGCATCAAGAAATTTTCAGTTGTGACTGCTAAAAATTATTTAATGATGCTTAAAATATTACAGATAAATTTGAGTTAGTGGAAAAGTAAAAGAAAAATATTTTCTACATTTGTTAAAAGATTTAGTATTTGTTAAATCTTTATTAGGTATCAATAAAAATGACAAGTAAATTTCGAATCATTATGTGCTAGTAATATGATCTGTTTAAAGTGATATTTGAATTATTAGCGATCATGATTTAATAGATGCTATATCATTAAATGGTTAATATTATTGCACAATATTACTGATAATATAAAAATTAATTTGTGTGTGTGGACACATGTTTTCAGAACAATTTTTTTGGAATAAAATGATTATGCAAGTCATTTTTGGATTTAGCTTTGCCATTTTCTTTATCTGTACAAACTATATTTATATCCATCATTTACTCCATTCAATGTGGGGGGGAGGGGTGATTATAGATATACATCAACAGTACATGGTGACTGTCAATTTCACACTTTAACCCTTTGTTGCATATTAGTTACAATTGTAACTAATATACAACAAAGGTTAGAGAAAGGTTACAATTTTAACCAATATGCAACAAAGGGTTAAACCTTTTGAAGTGTGAAACTGAAGCACATATATATTTCAACACTGCATATATGGATATATTTTCTATTCAAAATAAGTTCATGGACTTTATAAAATATGTCAAAATATGTGCATGAATGCAAGTATGAGGAGGATATTTGTTTAAAATATTGCTCATTTGTCCTTACAATTTCAATATCAACAAATTAAAATAAATATTGAAGACCCCAAAATATTGTGCAGTAATTTGAACTGTTCAGCATTTGTTTTCTAACTATCAAGGATACATTTTCATAATTATTACAGCAATTTGCACCAAGCCAATAAGATACAGCCACAAATTTCAATTTTCAACACAAGTAAACACTGATATAAAACACTAAAGTAGAAAATGAGGGGTAGACAAAACTCCAAAGTTAAATTTTTGATAATGTATCAAAGTTACAGTCAATTGTCTTTAAAAAATCTACAGAAAGAAATAATAGACGGAAATGACAAAATAGAAAGAAAAGCTATACGTTTGATGTAAAATAGGGTCCATGCAAACAAAAGTACAAGACCATGATATTTTTTTCTTACCATAATTATTGTGAGGAGATGATGGTGAAGATGGTCACAAGGTAGGAAGCATTATCAGGGAACAAGGGAAAATAGATTAGTCACATTGGATATTATTAAGCAAAATACAAAATCATGGTTATGAAAATGAAATAAAGTCTTGAAAAAAATCCTAAATTTTAGGGTAAGCAGCATGTGTAAATATTGCATAAATAAAGTGTTAGGCTTTTAAAAACATCCAATAGAAATAAAACTTAAAAACAATCTGACCATAAATACAATAATATATAAATGGATTATACGGTGCAATGTTATCTTTACTCAATTTTGCATAGGGAGAGATATTTTTTTACCCAATGTGATAAAATTATCTGGGTTTCAAGAAACACATGATCTCACAAATAGAATTAATTAGGTACAATATTACTTAAGTCTAATGACTAAAGAAAACAAAGTCATGGATCGTTGTGAAGTATTTGAGAAAAAAGCAGATAAGACTCAGTCAGGAAAGGTATTTCATGGTGTTTTAAAAATAAGTTTCACTTCTGTAGATAATTCTGGAATAATAAAATTCAGTAAACATAGCAGAAAATATCTTTAAAACTTAAGTAAAGAATTTTAATAGTATTCTTCATACAAGAAAAAAATTCAAAATATATTTAATCTCAAATCTTTAATTACCAAATTAAAATGAAGAAAGTTATTAAAATTGCTTTTGTATACATTGGATTAATAAACAGAGATTTAAAATATTTGTAATAGTCAACTTTAAGACAAGTGTTGTTCATGACCTTTATGTGTCAGTTGATAGTGAAAAGTAGGTGAATTTAATCCAAAAGAGAAAAAAAAAAAAAAAAAAAAAAGATGAAATTATTTTGACTAAAGAATACACATCTTGAGAAGGTGGCCATCATTTAGTTTGCAAAATCTTCAAAGTAACCACAATTAATTTGACAGGAGATATCATTAAGTTTTAAAAGCTCAAAACAAAACCATGCAAATTATATACTCATTACCAAAAGCTGATTGTTCTTTCTTAATACACTTGAATCACAAAAAATCATGAAAGAGCACATTGCATATCAAATTGAAAGAACATTTTTAATAGAAAAAATAAATTAAAAAGAAAAAATTAAAAAAAAAAAGGTTAGTGAAATAGTTAAAGCAAATTTTTGTGAAGAATCACAACTTACTGTTTATGAATATCTTGTAATTTCTTTTCAAGTTTCTCATCAGCTTGCTGAAAGAATTAATAAAAATAACTTAAAAGAATTTAGAAAAATAACAACATTTATTATAGCAGTATTGTAACTCCATAAAGGAAAAATATTTTCCAACAAAAGTATGTTTTAAATCACATGTAAATAATTAGTTTTTAAAATTATTTATGCCCACATAAATTAGAAACAACTGTTTTCTAAAAAAGCAAACAAACCTACTTAAATCTATTAAAGCATGAGTACTAATGTTATTCAGACTTTAAAACAATACTATTTACTGTGCAAGAAAAGCTTAGTACAACAAATTGTTCAAGAAAATTAAATTATATTTATTTTTCAAGAAGATTGATATTTTTTTTATTGATTATATTTCAAGTCAAATCACTTCTGGAGACATTTTATTAAATAAGATAAAAAAATAAAGACAAATTCAAAAAGAAGCAATTTAAATTCTACAGAATGCAGTAAAGTACTTACTTTAACACTGGAAGTCAAAAGATCTTTTGCAGATTGTAGTTCCTCTATTAATGCATTTTTCTCACTTTGACTTTCTTCCAATATTGTTTTTAACTTCGAAATTTCACATTTTGCATATTCTCTGTCAAAGTGTTTTGACATAAATGAATAAAATTTAAACATGTCATTAAAAAAAATTGGTAATATTTATATGCCATATATATATTCACACAAACATTGCACCAGAAAGTAATACCTCTTATTTCATTACACTACTGGCAAATTCTGCCTTGTTACAGATAGCAGTCTGGTAAAAAGGTGTCTGGCATGAAAGTTTGCACAAAAAAAAAAAAAAAATTTGTGTCATTGAATTCTTCCATGTACAAAAAATTGCATGTGTTCATATTTGGCACTCACTAAATGTTTATGTGAACTAAACAGCAAATGTAAGCACAGTTTGGTGTCCAGGATGCATTTCAGCAGTGGTGAGTGATATACCAGACAATCCATGTTCAAGTTGACAAAAGATTAAGTATATAGACAGTATTTTCTTGCCAATTTTGCTACTGTAAAAAAGTGTAAAAATTAGAAATAAAGTTTTATAGCTGAAAACGATGTATACAACAATATTATTATTATTTTCCTAGTAACTGTTTTATTTTCTATGAAACAAATAAGAAGCATTACTTTCAGAGCAATATATAATTTCACACAAGAAAAATAGCTACCAATTACACAATTTCATACTTTTGTAATAATACCAATAAATTGGATAGAATTGTGATTTAAATGAGGAAAATCATTAAAAATGGTCAAAGTTCAAGTAAGTCCTGATTTTTCACAATAGGAAAAAGTTAAATTTTTTGAAAAAAATTTAAACATCAGAAATTACAATTATTAAAACAGGTAGTGAAAAAAGTATTTGGACAGTTCTGAAATTATGTTTAAAATTAATGTTTTGAGTATATTTCACACACAAATGTGTTAGAATTTTATGGAATAGTCTAGAATGTGCTATAATTAAAGGTGATAGCTATCTTGATGGACAGTTCGTCCCAAGACGTCGTGCTAACAGTACTGCAGGATGCCAAAGCAAAGATAGTTGTTGAAAGATCTTAAAGTTCAAATTATTTCTGCACATAAAGAAAAAAAAAAGCTATCATAAGATTTCTAAAGACCTATGTATACCTGTTAACACTGTTGGGTACATAAATAAGAAATGGAAAGCCTTTGGTACTCATGAAAATATACCAAGAACAGGTACTTGCACAAAATATCACAAAAATGTTCACGGAAAATAGTACGGTGAGTAAAAAAAATGACCCTCTTGCGACTCAGAGAACTTCAAAAAGATCTCAGCAATGCAGGAATTCACGTATGCAAAAGGACCATAAGTTCTGAACTTTACAGACAACAATTAAAATCTCGCTCTCCTCGCAAAACTCCATTGCTAAAAAAACATCATTTAAAATCCAGACTTGAATTTGCCAAAACTAATTTACAAAAGCATGATGACTATTATAAGCAAATTTTATGGTCTGATGAGAGCAAGATTGAACTTTATGGCCACAATGATGCTACCAATGTTTGGAGAAAGGATGGAACAACCTTAAAAAAAAAAAAAAAAAAAAAACCCCCAAAAAAACCCCCCCAAAAAAACCAATCCTCACTGTGAAGCATGGAGGCGGTAGCATTATGGTTCAGAAATGCTTTGCATATAATGGTACGGGACAACTGAAAATTATTTAGGGCACAATGAATGCAGCCAAATATATTCAGATCTTAGAAGATTGCTTGCAGTCATCAGTTGAGAAATTAGAACTTGGACCAGATTGGGTTTTTCAACAGGACAATGATACGAAACATACAGCCAAAGCAACATGTGCATAGCTTCAAAGCAATAACATCAACGTGTTGACATGGCCCAGCCAATTGCCAGACATGAATTCAATAGAGAATCTTTGGAGAACACTGAAGAATCAGATTTGTGAAAGGCGACCAAAGAACCTCAGTGAATTGAAAGTTTTTGCAGAAGAGTGGGCTAAAATTTCCACCAAATCATGCCAGGCACTTGTAGAGAGCTACAGGAACAGACAGAGCTGTAGTTGCAAATGAAGGATGACCAACTAAATATTAAACACATATATAGCACAATTTATATTCTGTCCAATTACTTTTTTCACAACCTGTTTTAATAATTTATATATATATATATATATATATACACACATCAATTTATTTTTGTGGTTTATTTGCATTTATAATTGTTTTATGAATATATTGTGAGCATTAGACAATGCTTTTCTTTCAATATATGATTCTAAATCCATTATTTTTACTGTGCAAATACTTGTTTCACCTCACTGTATATCTGTAAATTCAGATCACAGTTAGTGGGGATAACTATTTCAACATGTCAGTTTGAGACACGGATTGTCAACCCCAGTCAAACAAGGAATGGAGAAAAATTCTTGTCCAGGAACAAGGACTAGTAAAGGAAGGGGCGAGGAATGTTGGTTATGATAGGTTTAAGCTGAGGAGAATCATAATAGTAATTTCTTTTGAAATTACTACTATGTGGAAGGCAGGTGGTTTTGACCATTGGGTTAGTTTTTGCAAGTAGGAGCTATGGATTCATCAAAACCTATTATGAATAAATAGGAGGAGGAGATAATTAGCGAACTTTAAATTTACTACGGTGGCGACACATGCTAATAAATTATGTTTTTTTAAGAAATACATTCTGATATTGAAATTTAAAACTTCTAATTTTTTTTTTACATCTATCACCTAGTCTATTAGGAGTATGAGATGTGCCAATCAGTTTCCACTTTATCTGTGGGTTGAGGTTTTCTTCCTTCAATACCCAGTATTTTCAGGAGAGGGCTGCCCGATACCTTAAATTAGGATCAGTAAAGAAGTGTCGATGTGTATAAAATCTGTTTCCAAATTACCGCTGAAATTTCGACATACACGTTATATTTTTCTTTGTTTTCTTTAGAGGGATATGGTAGCTTGATAGATCACATTTGTAGATTTACATTTACCTTCATACAGACAGTTTTCTCTGGATCTGCAATTACAGGAGGGTGTAACCACGTATTAAGTATTAGCTTCCCTGAAATTCTTCGAAATTTGGTTATTGTGGGAGCTAATAATATTGTACATATTATTAGTACAGGAATAGATAATTGTTTTCCTATTAAACATTTTACTCTGGGAGTTATTGTTATGTAAATGCTTACTTATTAATTTAAGGAAGAACTTTCCAATGTTAATGGTTGATAGTCTACAGAATGAGGGGGTTGAACCATATATTCCTTTTCCTATATTTACCTCTAGTCTTCTGATTCAGATATATTAGTGGGTGTTAAATAAGTTGATTTATCTTTCTACCCGCTACTCTGGAGGGCTTTTTCATATAATTTTTTTGTTATCATTAAAGATCCTAAAGTTGGAAGATAATTGGCTAATTCTAGTATTAATCGTCTGTAGTATTTGTTTTATAATGGCATTAGGGTGGTTAGAGTTAAGGTTGATATAGCTAGGAGTTTCATTATCCTTATGGTACAGTTCAAAAGAATTATTATTGAGGTTGTGGGTAATATCTAGGCATTTCACAATCTTTAAATTGGAATCAATCTTTATTTTAAATCCTAGCATCTTGAAGGCTCTAATAATATTCTTCTGGATTTTCATAGTCAAGGGACCATTACTATTCAGGATGAGCATCATCTTGGTATAGGCCTACCTGCTTGGGATCCACAATTCTAAGAGTATCTAGGATATATATGCCTATCAAATCACCAACTTGGGCTGAATCATGTGCTCCCATGGGAACATCAAATTCACATGAAAGATCAGAAATTATGTCCAAATGTAATCATATTCATAAATATCTACTAAGATCATACAACCATGTATGAAAGTGTTCTAAGATCCTTAAATAACTCCTCCCTCATTTATATATACATTTAAAAATTACCTATTGCTTTAATACATGTGACGCCAATAAGAACTGACCCCAAATCATAACCAACAATTATACTGTCTCTTTGTTTCTCTCAGTCCCTCAGTGAAACATGTTAGGTTGAGATACATGTGTTGTTTTTTTGTTTGTTTTTTTAATTATTCTGATGCATATATTCAACTCTATTTTGCACATTCATAAATCTACCATTCCTTCGTGCACTGAATGCTGTTGCCATATCTGGTTAGTGACTTCAGCTATTCATCTTGAGGTTCTTGACAAAATCCAAAATATAATTGGTCCTGAGTTGGCAGCTTGCCTTCAGTCACTTTCTCACTGATGTGATGTGATTTCCCTGTCTTTTCTACAAGTATTTTTATGGCAACTGTTCTGACAAGCTTTTATCCCTGGTTCTCCAACTACATGTATTTATGCATGCTACTAGATTGGCATCAAGGTTCAACCTATTTACTGTCAAAATACTTAAATGTAACTGTCTTTTCTACTTTAACAGATTTTCTCGCACTTCCCACTCGTGGAACTTCCATGTGTTTGCTTCCTTCTTAGCTACAATCTCCAAAAGTTTAAATCCAATGTCAATTGTCATCTTCTGTTTCCTTGTTTTCTATCATTCTCTTATCTTCGACATACCTTGTACCTAGTTTGTTTTCTCTTACTGTAACCCTCTGTGCACCAGTGGTGGTCCTGCTTTACTTGGGGTGATATCTCCAGTTGAAGAGAACCAACTGGTTTAGAATCCAGAGTTCTTTTTTTAAAAGTGCTCACTACAATGTAGATCATAGAGTGTGATATAATTAAATTTGTTTTTATTTAAAATTAATTTACATTGTGACATGGAAATTAATATTTTTCAAGATTTAAAGTTTTTATCTCATTATCAGGCATTGTTCAATAACTTTGGTGAAAATGAGTTACATTTGAATGTAGAAAACAATACTTTTGCTTATTAAAGAGTTAATATGGAGGAGGGAGACAGAAAATTTAGATTATATAGGTGCGTTTAATTTAACTAATCAGAATGAAGATCAACTTTGAAAATTAAAGATATAGGTTAGATGTTAGAGGATGTATGGTAGTCTGAGGAAAACTCATTTTTTTTTACAGCAAGATTGTTTATTTCTGGCAAGATGTATACATTTCAGTTATGAGGAAATACTGTTAGAGCTATATGTATGCCTGCTCTTTGTTTTCTTGAAAAAAGAAAAAAAAAAGAAAAGTTTTGGTATGATTAAAATATTCTTATATTTTTTTTGGTTCAGAATACATTTGTTTATCAATTCTTCATATATTCTTAACTAGGTACCTCCATGAATTTAAAAAAAAAAAAATCAGTATAGTATGAAGAAAAAAGGTCCCAAACTAAATAAAAACAAAGTTTTATTGGTAAAATGTTCATATTATTAAAAGGATAGATCTAAGTATTTTTTAATTATCTTTTAAAATTTTAAAATTCTTTCTAACATGTTTAAAATTTTGGTATAAAATCTTTTCTTTCATCCGCGAGTGATGTAATTTTTACAAGGGTTTATTATGGCAAAGTGTAATATTATGCAAGTCACATTTTTGCCAGTGAAAAACACATTAGTTTTTTGCAAAAATATAAATAATGGTCAGATTTTGATGAAAATTTCAGGACTTATTCATAAATGACTGAAATCATTTTTGAAAATTATTTTTTTTAGAAAACTTTGGTAAAAATATTCTTTTCTTTTTTTTTTTACATATGTAACATTCACCACCAATTAATTTCCTGAAATGTCTAGAAATTTGCAAGAGTTCTCCCATATATTAATTAAATTCAACTGTTTTTTTTTTTCTAAATTAGCCCTTTTTCAGAAAATCTGCTTCAAATTTTGAAAACAAAAATGCAATAAAACTATGCCATTTTTTATCTAGATAAACTTTTGTCTTTTTAAACAGTATATATTAAGGATATCAGTCTGAAAAAATTTTTTTCAATGAATTTTTACAAGAATTGTTTTCATTTTTATTTATAAAGTTTCAAAATTCCTCCATTCACGCTAGATTGTTAAGTAATTACATGAAGACTATATTGTTTGTTTGAGCTTTGTTTAACAGCATATCAACCTCTGTGGCTTATTTAATGCCAAAAAGGTAGGATTTTAAATAGAAATATTTTCTATAGAAATATTTTCATCAGTATTTTTATAAAAGTCTACTTTTATACTTTCATAGTGTTTTGAACCCAGTTTGCGGGTTAACTATTTGCCCATAGCTGGGACCCTAAAAGATGATACCACTCCAGGTCAGGGAGGATCTGGGAACAACAACAATTAAGAGGTGGTTCCATGCTCCTCACAACCTCCTAATCAGAGGCCTTGCTGCCAGATGCAGTTTTCTATCATACCCAGGACCAAAGACTATATTTACTAATCGAAAATTTAAAAAAGTTAATACAAATAATAGAGACATTCAATTTTTTAAATAATTAAAACATTTTAATTGTGTGCATATGATGACCCGTATTTTTTTTTTATGAGTGACCGTATGAGATATATATCATTAAAAGATCATGTCCCAAAGATTGTGCTCCTTAAAAAAAAAAAAAAAAAAATTTAACATTTTCAGCATTTCCTTTTATTTTGTCTCCGTGTTTCCTATGCTCTATGTTTCAACATTCAATGGGCTTTGCAAATCATCCCTTCAAAATTTAAAGAAAGTTTTGTATTTTAATTACTAATTTTGTTTAAAAAAAAAAAAAGAAAAGTAATTGTGAAATTCACAATTTGTGGAGGTACTTAAAGAATATGAAAAATATATATTAAAAATAAAAATTAATGCCATAACATTTCATAAATTATTGTGTTACCTCTGTCATCTTATATAAATTCATTCTCTGTTATTAAATTGTAAAATTATTTTAAAAACAAGTTTTATATTATTTTAATTTTTCATAAAACATGTTCGAACATAAGACTACCTAAAATTCTATAAAATATTCGATAATTGCTGAAAATAATGTGTTACATTTTTAATTTTACTATATAGTTAAAAACCAAAAAAATGAAGCATACAATTAAGCTACATAAAATTTATATCAATTTCATCTTTCATTTTTTTATGACTTTCGTCTGTAATAATTATTGCCTCTGATAACACAATGATAACCCCTGATAACAAGGCTACAGTAACTAAGAAACACCTTTACAGTACATTTCAAGCAGTAATACTTGTTTAAGGTAAGTTTTAATTTAACATTAAATTTGCTAAATTTTCCAAAAATAATGTATCAGTGAGGCATATTTTATTTTTGCAAAATTTTTTAAAACCAAGAATTGGCTTCTGTTTACAAAATGTGCTGATTGATGAAAAATGTCCAAAAAAATGAATTTTTTTTTAAATCTGAAAAATCAATCAATATAATTTCAGTTTGAAATACACCAGAGTATTTTGCTTAATGAAATTAGTAAATTGGCTTTCAATTAAAGCTAAAATTAAAGCTTGAAGGAAACTTATTTTTAAAAATTCAATTTAAATTTGGGTATTGAAAATGAGTGGAGGTACTTATTCTTAACTTTTATCAACTCTAAAATTTATTAAATTAATATTATTTACATCCTAATACAAAATAAAATAAAGGATATATATAAGTTATTCTAATCAATAAGATTATATGAAGAATTATTAACTATATATGAAGAATTATTAACTATATTCTTAGATGAACATTTTGCAATGTTCACATATCACAGTAATTTTCATTACATTTGTTTAATAGATCCTTATTTTCAAGAAATTTAATAATCTAGCTTTTCATATAGATACAAAGGGCATGGTCATTTAAAGACTTACATATTCTAGTTTTTTTTTTTTTTTTTGCTTTTTTAAATTTTCTATTTTATTGTGGGAGTTTTATTGGTTTCCTTTAAGTGCCAAAATATTTGGACAGGGATGTTTAGTTATGGTACTTATTATTAAAGGAAGAAATATGCTGATAAAACCTTTGCTTAAACAAATTTTTAGTAATTCCCATATAATTTATTTTTTTTTATTACCAGGGTTTTCAGTAGAAGAAATAGTACATTGATAAACAATAGATTCCGTAAGGCATTTATATTCCAATGGACATTCTGTAGGGTTTCTACAATTACATATTTCATTGTCTAAATTATTGATTTCAGTTTTGAAATTATTCTTATTTTTATTTAAAATGATGTTATTAGTTTTTTTAATAATTTTTTAAGATTTTCAGTACATCTATAACTTTATTTTAGTGTATTTTTATTGCTTAATGTATTATTGTTTGGAAAATGTTTCTCAACGTGAGAAATTATTGGCCTAATTTATGGCTAACCATTTGGTTGAAAGTGGGTGTATACTAAATAATTTTTCTATTTATTTTTTCTTAGGTGGTGGTGGTGCTAGATATTCTCTTTTATATATTTAATATGAATGCATTTATATTCATTATTTTTTAAAGCATTATTATAAAAATTATTGTGTTTATTAAATACATCATCATTTGTGGAATTTCTACTAATTCTATTTTCTATGGATGAAGGTACATAATCATACATAATAGATGGAGACTGGTTAGATTTTGGGTGAATATATAAAGGATTTGTATTTGTTATAATCATTCATGTCAAAAATTGCAACATGAGCTCTGTTATAAAATACTAGAAAAAACCATCAAGAGATACTAGAGAAAAACATTAACATCAAAATTGCAATATGAACTCTGGTAAAAAAAAATGGTAACTGAACATTAGGTATATAAGTCCCAGAAATTCAGTTGTTGCTGTCCTTAAGGACACATAGCCCAGTTGATATAGATGTTGGTTAGTTCCACAAAACCAGGCTACAGCAGTGGTGAACAAGTAACTTAGATAATCAGGTATATATGAAGATAACTCATGACTACCAAAAGAGGCTTCACACAAGGAGTGAGAATGATATACTCTAGTGATCGTAATAAAGGGCTAGGTTTGTAATTCCTAGCATCTGAAGAAGGGCGGAGCATACAACGGTTGATGGCAACAAAGATGAGGACAATAGTCCAAATAATGTAAATAGTGTAATATTCTTCAATATCAAATTTCTTTTAAAATCTAATATGTTCTCTAATCAAATTTTATATATCCCCCCACCCATATTAATTCTTTAATAAGCAAACACATTGTTTCCTACATTCAAATGTAAATAATTTTCACTAAAGTTATTGAATATTGCCTAATGATGAGATAAAAGATTTTAAATCTTGAAACATAGAAATTTCCATGTTGCAATGCAAATTAATTTTAAATAAAAATCATTTTTATATATATATATATATATATATATATATATATATATATAAAACATGCTTTGTTAAAAATGAATGGCAAGGAAAGATTTTATTAATTTTTTTATTTAGTTTTTCCAGTATCCTTACATGTTTCCTCTTTGCTGAAGATAAGGAATGTAAAAATGTTCCATAATTATTAATTTTCCAAGCACTTTCAGTTACTTCACTGGCCATTCTCAAGGATGTTATTTTATCCTCATGTTTTGAATGTAACTATTTTGTGTTTTTGAAAAAGAGCATTCTTTAACAGCTATCACATGACACATGCCACTTAGACCCTTTGAGGTTTTGTAATGGTTAGCAAGTTTGCCTCACTAAAATCATTATAATTGGTAGTGAGTTCAATCCTCACTGGGTGTCCCTTATTTTCGGCTTTGTGCCACATCTAAGTTACACTTACTAAAATCACCACATGACACGTGCCACTGGAAATCATGTGAGTGTCTTTCTATTTTTTTTTAAATTTCAAAACCCCATTTCCACAGTTCAATAATGTAAAGTTGATGGTAGGAGAGAATTGTTTGATATATAGTGCCTCTCTTATAGTGAGATGCTTTTGATATTGTGATTTAAATAGTATTTTTGACCAAAATGTTTCTTAAGGCTTCTTGTAAATTATGGGTTAATAAATGTTTTTTTTGCATTGTACTTTGGTAGAACAGGTGGCATGTACAATGTCTTCTCAAAGAAGAGGAGAAGAGGTATGTCCAATATAGGTAATTGATTTATGAAAGAAATGCAGTTTTGTACTGGCCAACACATAAATCTCACAATTTCTCCATACATACCTAACAATTACACCATCACATCAAAAAATGAATTCCGCCATATATTCAAAGCAAATAATCCCAAAGGTAATATTCTAGCTTCACTGGATGTAGAAAATCTTTTTACTAACATCCCAGTTTTTAATATAATTAGTCACTGTGTCTACAAACACTCACCAATCCTGCCTTCAAAAATTCAATCAGTAATTCTTCAGAAACTACTCATTGCCTGTACCACAAAAGCTCCATTTTATGACCAGAATGGTAACACCTACATCCAAACTAACAGAGTCAGTATGGGAAACACATTAGATCCTACTTTCTCTAATTTTTACAATTCCTACATCGAAAACAAAGTGCTTAAAACAACTGATAAACCAGAGATTTATACAAGAGACTTATGATATTTTTGTTTTAATAAAAAATAAGGGTGAAATTGTAAATCTGAAATCAAATTTTGAAAATAACTCAATGCTAAAATTTACCTATCAACTCATGGACAATAACAAAATCTTGTTCCTTGATGTTAATATAGAGCCAAAAGGCAATGAATTCATCACTTACCTATACAAAAAACCCACCAGTCATCTAAATATAGCCAATGACCAGAAAGATGTAAAATAGCAGTAATAATGAACTTCTTAAATAGAGCAAACCAAAATTCCTTCTGCCAAAGAATATTTTTGAGCGAACATAAAACACATTAAACAAACATCAGTCAACAATAATTTTCCCAACTATATCCTTGATAAACAAATAAAATTATTCTTACAAAAAATACATGACACCAGTATTAAAAATAGCATGCAAAAAACATATTTTACTGCAACCAGATGCACAATAATTATAGGAAGAATGAGTTCGCTGTATGAAAAATTATTAAAACACCATATTTCTGCCGTGTTTCCTCAAAAACATGTAGAATTTACAATATATCATAGAAAATGAAAGACTGCAAATCTTGCTGTTTCTAATCAAAATAACTACATGAAATCTAAACTAGTGATGGCTGGTGTATGAATTTCAATGCCAGCACAAGACTGCGTTTCTTGTCATAAATCAATTACCTATATTCTACATACTAGCACTTTGAGTAGACGTCTTACCAACTACCTATCCAACCAAAGTGCAATAAAAAACAAAATTAAACCACAATTAAAAGAACCCTTACAAAAAATTTTGGTTAAAAATACTATTTAAATCTCAATATAAAAAACATCTTGCTATAAAAACACTAAGAAAACTGTATTTTCAAAAACACAAAATAAATAATGTTACAGTCAAAACATGAGAAAATAACATCAGAAACAACATCTTTGAGAATAGTCAGTGAGTGGAAAGTTAATAATCATGGAGTATTTTTACGTTCCTTATTTCCAGCAAAAAGGAAACCTGTAAGAATACTGAAAATATAAAAAAAAAAAATAAAATCTTCCTTGTCAGTGATTTTTAATGAAAAATGTTTAAAAGAAAGATTGCTTCCCAAATATACATTAATATATCTATCACTCACAATTCCTTATTCAAGGATTGAGTAGTTTCTTCCTGCTGTAATGATTGGGACAAGGATCTCTCTTTGTTTGACAACTCTTCTTGAAATTTTTCGATCTGTAACAAAACAAAAAAATCAAAACATCCACATAGAATTTACCAAACATGATATAATATAAAATAACTTTAATGGTTTCTTCAAAATTAAATGCAATAACATTAGGATATTTTTAATAAACTCACAGTATGTAGTATCAATATTAATGATCAATATATGAATATTGAAGAATATTAGAAGATGGTTTTGTTTATTTCTAAAACATTTTTCAGTTATTTAATTGCTCACAAAATACTTAAAAAATACAGTAAAATTAATATAATGTAAAGATTGTTTTAAAAGTGTTGTTTTTTTTTTACTTAATACTGTGACAATACCTGTATTTAAAAAAATGTTTTTAGAGTAGTTTTCTTTTTAATCTGTCAATGTGTAAACTGCTTGTATAAGTACCAGTAGTTAACAGATTCATCTGCAAATTCTCTTTCAACATGTAAATGAACATAAAAACATACATAAATTTAATCAAAGCTTTTCAATTATTATAATATATTATTATAAATTTAATAAAAAACTGAGTTTTATTTATTTCTTATATAGGCTCTATGAAAAATATAAAGCAAATTTATTTCTTTGATTAAAAAAAAATGTTAAAAAGAAATACATAACTTTCTTAGCTATCAAGTAAATATTGATAGGAAATCACATAAATGGTATTTATTTGTGAAAGAACTTTATTGCTAAGATGAAACTAAAAAAGCTAATTTTAACTTGATTAGGATTTTTAATGAAAATTTTAATACTGTACAAATTTCTTGGGCTTTACTCGAATTATTATGATCTTTGTGAGATGTGATTTTGAGTATTGGAAGCATAACAATGGATCTGATGAGTAAACCAGAGAGTTCAACTCACTTCTTTCTGTTTTTGTTCAACTTCAATTTCTTGTTGCTGCAACTTGGCTTTTATCTGAGTCACTGTTTGTTGTAATTGAGCTTGTTCTTGCATCAGACGATTTTTCTCTGCTTTTATATCATTGCACTGCTTCAATATCTGTAAACAGTTCCACAAAACAAATACTTATCAAAATAATAATAATAATAAAAAAAAAAAAACACTATTTCTGGAGTGTCAATAAAAGTACCCATTTTTCCTTTTACAGAATTTTCTTTAAATACAATTCTTAAAAAAAAAAAAATCCTGGCCTTTTAAAGATGTTCAATGTAAGAGATGTTCAATGTAAGAGATAACATTGATAAGAGTCTGTTAATAGTAAAAGTAAAAATAGTATCATAATTTCATGTTACAAAGGGCCTGGTAAGGCATTCATGAAAATTCTTATGTACTTGCTATTATCACAAACCGAAATATTATAGATCCTCTTTGTTTATCCATCATCCAATCAATTACCAAATGGGGCATCACTGGAAGCAACAATTTTTATTTTTTAAGGTTATCCAAAATGGGAATGACTGGAATTTTTTTCCAGTTAGCTTTCTTAAGTTTTATTGATTTGCTTGATGGAGTCAACTTTTTCCTGCTTCAATACTAAACTTAGCTCACTTGTGTCACAGCTTAGATGATCCAATTGAGTGTGAGTTGCTAATTAATTTAATTGACTAATCAATTTCCTGACATTTGATATTTTATTTTTAACAATCTAGTTAATTTTCTATGGGATAGCCACCAGGTTTTTAACATTCATTTTGCCCAAGTATTATAATTTCTATGCATTCAAACCAATATACTTAAAATTACTGTTACAAAACTGGTGCATAATAGTTATATGAAAAGCCCAGATCCAGCAAAACAGTATTGTCATTAAAACATAACTGATTTAAGGATTTCATTTGTTTTGTTTTTTGCTAAATAGAAATTTTGTTACAACAGTGAAATTTATTGTTTATGATGCTAATATGCCAATAGAAGAAACAGTTAAAAGTTTTCCTTAATATATATTTAAATATAAGCTGAAGGTAAAATAATTTACCTCCTCTTTATCATTGGAAATCTTTTCTTTTTCCTTGATAGCATCTTGCAGCTGATCCTTCAATGTCTCTTTTTCTCTGTCAGCAATCTGAAACTCGTTTCTGAGCCGAGTCAGTTCTGACTGAGAGCCACTCAATTCTTCTGTGAGGGATTCTTTATCTCCATCTAAACGACGCACTTGTTTCTCCAGTTTTTCTTTCTCAAACTATGAAGAGAGAACAAAATGAATAAAAAGTTACTTTTCCAACTGAAATCAAAATTAAATAACAATCAGATTCAATTTCATAAGATATGATTTATAAAAACATCTATAAACACAAAGTTTTAAATATCATTTTCTTGCAAACTAAGACATATTTTGCTAGCATTCCATTAAATCATTTAAAAATTGAAAAATATAAAGAGGTTAAATTTACATATTCATGAAACAAAATATATTTTAACTTATTCTGATAAATATACTTATAGCTAATTTTAATGTAAAAGATTATTTAGCATATGTCAGTCTTGAGAGATCATGGATCTGCTCCCAAAGAGTTATGCATCAGCTCTTGATGGTTATGGCTGTACAGAGCCACACCGAAATGACAATCTCAATTGCAACAAGTGCATATAAAGACTCTTTCCTGATGTCACCATGTTGGTTTCTGTCTCTCGAGTATGCATCTTCCTGGTGGCAAGCCTCCATTTCTCCTCTCTTTGCTTGGTGTAAATCAAGATGAGTGATCATTGGCAATGTCTTCACACCTCTCAATACCCATGTCCCATTTGCAGATGCCCTTGAGCAAAGATGAGGTCCCCCTCATGCCCTCTTTATACAGAAGGACCCTTGGAATCCTTTCATCTGGCTTACAGTGTACGTGTCCAAGCCAGTGGAGTCAACACTGTTAGAGAAGGGTGTATTAGCCTGGGTAACTGGGCACAGGTGAGAACTATGGCATTGGTGATCTGGTTGGACCAATTGATTCCCAGAATGTATCTCAACAGCAAAGATGCCTGGAGTAGATGCTCAAAGTCTTGCTGCCATAGTGCAGCATGCTGTCCCCTCTCCAAAGTGAAGGCAGAGTTTTGAGAGACCAAAATTGTAATATCTTCTAAATCTACGATACAAAATAATTAATAAAAAAATAAGTAGAGAGAGAGAGAGAGACTATTTTTTAATTATCTAAGCAAAGTCTTTTATAAGAATAACGAACAAATTACCTGCAGAGTTTCCTTTTCACTAGTCAAATCCTCTGTAATCTTCTTGTGAGACTCTTGTGATTTTTCCAAATCCTGGAGAGCCTTAATATTTTCTTGCAAAGATGTTTTCATTTCATTCAATTCTGCATCTTTCTTAGATACACTTTCTTTCTTTTCCTTTTCATATTCTTCTGTTAACTTGACAATTTTGCTTTGAAGTTTTTCTAATTCAGATTTCTGAAGAGTGAAATTATTAAATTTTAGAGAAAATAAGTTAAAATGAGAAGAGATTAATCTTGATATTTTCAACATTCCCTAGTTATTGATCTATGTTAATATCTCATTTATAGACAAATTTTAACTTATAAGCAGATAGATAAAAAAAAAGTTATTCACAAAGCTGTATTCTTTATCAGAAAAATGGTTTAACTAATGAACATGGTGTTTCCCACGAGGATTGGGTTATGTTTAAAAGTATAAAAAACATTTTAGAAATATGTCTATTACAAAAATCATATTGGATAGATAACACAAAATATTTGTGGCTTGATAACCACAACTGGTACTCTCCAAACTTTTAAAGAATTATTTAAATGAGAGATAAACAACTGTTTCCAAACAACTGAGTAATGGATATATAAATTTTATATGGATTTTAAATGTCCTCTCAGGTAGACATAGCATGAAGAACAACAAAATGTTGGATGAACTGAACCAATTCTGGCCTTAGTTCTTAGTTGTTTATATAACTAGTGATATCACAAGCAGGATGCATTAAACAAATACATAAAAAAAACCAATCTTCAGTCACTTTAATGATCACATTAATAAAAAAAATACTGAAGTTTAGTCATTTAGTCAGATTTTAGGAAGTGAGCTGGTTAAAAAAAAATTTTCATCACCACCTTGTAATACTGGCAAATATAGGGATTACGTTGTTTATTTTAACATCTCTTATGAATTGACAGAAAAAGCAAAGGAATGTGTGCACACCTGCATTTTGAAAAATCTTTTTTCTGAGGGTACATTAAAATCACATTTAAAAAGAAAAAATATATCCGAAGAAACATTTTACGCTTTTTCCACATTTCTTCCACTTAGTGAAGAAGTTACTTTCATCAGGGCTGGAGAGAAGCTGACATTGGCTGCTAAGACTTCCTCTTCAGGCTTGATAACAACAGAACAAAACTTGGAGCTAAAAGTTGATCGGGAAAGCAGTTAAGGATTTTCAAAACTATTGCTACAGAACTAAGGTCAGACATGCTGCTGACTTGTGTGTTATTCAATATCTTTCTCTTAGTATACTGAACTCACAAAAAAATCTGAAGCAATGGATAGACAGTGACATACAAATGATTTGTAAAGTGAGCTCCTATGCAAGACTAACAATATACTGGACGTCACAGAGCATCAGGATGGACACCAAGGCAACTTGCTTCATAGTGGCTGTGGATGAAGAGAGCCATGAGTGAGTAATTGTGTCTGGACACAAGCCAAGGCTTCATCAACCCCAGCTTGGCCCACTGAGTAAATATATCCAATTTTTGCAAGAGTTGAAATACCCTATGCCTCCATGAAGGATCATTGATAATGTGTCCTAGTGCATTACAAGATAGACACATGTTAAAGAATCAGTTAATGATCAATAACTTTATTATAAATAAAACTCATGAGAATCCTATTTAACATGGTTACTCAAAACAAAGCTCTTAGGTTTTAATAACATTTTCGAGATGAATGATAACATTTGAACTGATTAAGAGACTATAATAAAAACTTGGGACATAGACAACTTTGTTATTAAAATGGCATACAAAATTACATTTTCTTCAAGTTCAGCAGAATATTTTCTTTCCATTTCTTTCTGTTGGTTGCTGAGAGTTTCTTTATCCTTGTCCCGTTGTTCATTCAACTGTTCAATTGTTTCGCTGAGCTTTCCAATTCTTTGTGTAGAATTGGACAAGTCGGCTTGTAGATCCTCGATTTTTCTGTAACATGCCAATGATAAAAGATCAACATAATAGTTTCTTCATTCATGTAGACATTTCAAAGAATTTTCAGTAAGAAAATTTCAGAAGAGTAACAAGCAGGTGTTATAGCAAAAGTTAAACAAGAATTGGGTTGAGGAAAAAATGTGAACAAAGCTGAGAAAGTGAAAAGAAAAATCTGAGGCATTTCTTTTGCTTTTTATAAAGTACTCACCAACAGCAAAGTCTATAAGTGTTAGAAACAAAACACATGAAATAAAGCAAAAGAAAATCTGTAGATTATTACTACCATTCATACTATGTTGCCAAGAAGGATTAACTATTGTTTATTAAAAATATTTTGGAATGAGAAAAGATATTCAAAAAGGTGAAAATTATTCTCCATAACATCTAATAAATTTCAGTTATTGACTCCTGTAAAACAAGAAAAAAAAATTTACCTTGTTTAATAAAAGACAAAAAACTAACATTATTGTGAAATGAGAGTGAACTCAATTTTAAAAAAATGACATTCAATTTTAATTTGAAGTTCATTATGTGATTTCTACAATTAGCATTTTATGAGAATCAATAAAACTTGTCTATGACTAACAAGTCATAGAAAAACACATTACAAGTTATCAAAATACTTTGAATTATTTATGTAACTTTTTACTGAATCTCCATGGTTTATTTAAATTCTAACACAGTGGTTTTCTCTGGACAAATTGTCACCTGCAAAATTAGAATGTTGTGAGTAAGAGAAATCAGGTTTCATCTAAGATATGCCTAAACATTTTATTATATGAATCTCCTAAGTTACAAATCATTGTGATTTTCAATGGGAAAAATTAACTAATATATAAAGAAATGTATTTTTTTTTAAGTATATGAAAATGGCTCATACACTTAACAGCAGCAATGGTTATCATATAAAAAATATTCCAGCATCATCTCATTTAGTGTGAACTGATTTAATAATTTCAGCATCATATAAACATTTTTTCAGCAGAAAAGATAATAATGAGACCATTTTGATAGGCATAAGAATTGAAGCTAACATGGAAAACTTTCTATTCTACCCATTTAACACCAATATAAATTATATCAACAAGTCACTGTGTGAACATGCACACACACATTTATGTATTTATGCATGATAAAAACAGGAAGATGAACAATTAAAAAAAAAAGAAAAAGAAAAGAAAAAGGTGTTTTGCTGCAAATAAAATCCTTAATTATATCTGTTATTGCCATATTTTTAGCAATCAATTTGGAACCTTACAAATATACAATAAACATAAATAGATAGAAAATTTATTTGGATTTATGGTATAAATTAATATTTACAGTTGGAATAATGTCCTTATCATTGTTGTTACAATAGCAATGATTTCACTGTTGTGCATTCCAATCTTTAAGCGCCTGCTGATCTTCAATGCTTCAGACAAGTTACCAAAATAACAAAAATATAAAAGGTAAATTATCTGTGTGGGGGTGGTAGTGCGTAGGAGATGCTTATTAATTGCTGAAATCAATCAATCAGTTGCTATAACCTCAGATTATTGCATTCCTTTAGTATATTGTGAATGCATAAACTGATTTTCAAACATTTTTTGTTTAAAAAAGGAGCTACAGAACCACTGTTTAATTAAGAAAAAATATCTTTGTTATTTAAATACATTGGAAGAAGAGAAACTAATCTGATTGAATATAAAGTTTTAAACTGGATTTAATAACTGTGTATGAATCAACTCACCACAACTTCATGGAGAATAGTGCATAACAATTCTAAAACATTATTATTAACAGACTCTTCATGAAAGGTAGTAGATGTCTATAACAGTGCTGCAATAGGCAGCCTGAAGTTGATTCTTAAGTCCTTCCCATGATGCTTCAGAGAGGAAGTTAGTGTAGAGACTGAATGAGGAATATTAAAGAACTAAAGTTTGCCAAATTGAAAATTAGTAATTCACTGTAGGAAATAAAATCAAGAATGATAGGAAACAGTAAACAAAATAGAAAATACAAACATCTTAACTGCAGATAATTTATCAAGTGTATGAAATAAAACTTTACATTTCTTTAAAGAAGTTAACATTTGAAATTTCTAAAATATATTAGAGAAATAAAACATTTGAGAAATTTTAATTATGTTCATTCTTTTTTAATCGTATTTCTGAAGAATTTTTTTTTTCAATTTCTAAGATTTGGTCAAGTAATGGTAATTTTTTATCATTTGGAATTACTGTTTTAAGAATTGCTTTATATTGAGTCTACAATTAATTTAAATCTGCAAAATTAATTTAAAATATGTATGAAATTCTTTTAAGAATCATAAAGCATAGACCCTAAAAATCAAAATAAGAAACAATTGAAGAAATTTATTTACTACATTCCAATTCATTTTTGTCATTTAAAAAAAATATTAACAATAGTCAATAAAAAAATTTGATTGAAATATGAGACATTGCACAGTTTGAGAAAAATGTTCCCGCAGCAACATTACTTCACTCTATGGGAAAACAGGAAAAAATTTACAGCAGCAGAGAAAAATAACTTCCAAGGAGAACAGAACAAAAGACCCTGCCAAAATATATATTTTTAAAACTGTCTGAAAGAAGCCAAATTTTAAGTTATGCGCATGTTGACGGATTAGACATCAATTGGGAGAAAGGAAATTAAGCACAAAAAAGCCTGTGAATCAAGTCACTTTTAAAAAAATTAAATGTAGTAATGATATACACTTACCTTATGCATGCTATCTACTCAATTTCTGGCTTTTATATATTAAGGAGAATATCAGTGACTATAATCTGGTTCAAGCTTTCTGGTTTTGGTAGAGCAAGAATTAAATAGTGATTACAATTACAAAACAGTTTGTTGAGTATGATCATAGTGAGAAAAGCAAACCTTGAGAATTGTTTGTTTTTTTATTAAAAGAAAGCCAAGGAAAATTGAAAAATTTGATGGCATAATAATGATAAACCATAAGATACAAAAACAACATGAATGGAAAATATATATATATATATATATATATATATATATATATATATATATATCTATCACAAGAAAGTGGAAGAACATGTAGATTAAGACCCACTGCTCAAGCACTTATTTGTAGTAAAAAAATCTATTGTTCAATAAAAAAAACCTAAAATCCAAACTCCTGTTAAAATTATTGTCTACCCATTTAAAAAAATCTATGTATCTTATCCAGACAAAATTGAAAAGTGACATGTCTAGATCCAAGCCATCTTGCCTCCTTTCATAACCCAAATATTAAAACTCCATGGTTACATAATTCTCATTTTTGATTGCACAATATTGACACACCTAAAGCATTTTCTCCAACTACCAATTCCAATTCTAGGATTAAGTGGAAATAACTGTGGTTCCAAATGCAGTTATTTTATGGCATTGTTTATTAACATTATTAGTAATTGCTATATTTACTTGTGTTTATATGTATATTCATAGTTTGTTAATTATTTACTTATTGATTTGGATTAATTTATATATATATATATATATATATATATGGCTGGCCACTTGTATTTGAGGCTACCTGTCCTCCAAACACACCCACAGAGCCCACCTCTGGTTTATACTGATCTTAGCTTCTGAGAGAGAGAGAGAGAGAGAGAGAGAGAGAGTGCATTGCCTAGCATGAACAATCTGAACAAGGCCAGGACACTCAAATCCTCGATCACAATGACTTGCAACTTTGAGCTAGTGCAACCATTAATAGCTTCTCAAAGATAACAGCTGAACCTAAGCTTCATGGTCAGAAAGTGAATATTCTAACCACTAGCCCACATACATTCATACATATGTACATACATGCATGCATACGCATGCCAACCTACAAGAATGGCCAAGAAGAATAACTGGTTATAAATTCTTAGTCAAAGAATAAATCAATGACCAGTGTTACATATCAGTGGAAGCAAGAGAGCTAATCATCAGTAATTTAGCTTAAGCAATGGTAAAGAAACTGATGATAATTGGGAGAAAAAGCATCAGACATTTGATACAACATAAAGTAGATTAAGATTGTTATTTAAGTTACAATTCTTAAATAGCTAAACCAATGAATAGTTAGTCATCATTTAACTAATCAAGAAATTGTATTCAATAAAAAAATAAAAAATAAAAATAAAAACCCAAAAGTATTGTTTGTTTCTATTAATCATTTTGGTATTGTTGAACAGGAACATGATTTACTGAAAATCTGCTCTGAATTGTAAAATAAAAATGCAATAAAACTATGACATATTTAAGAAAGCTATTAATTGCTTTTTAGAAATATTGTCTTAGGAAAAAATGTTTTGAATTTTTACAATCATTGTTTTCATTATTTAAAAATTTTAATTAAAAAAATTAAGTTTTAAATCTGAAATTTCAGCCATTTAGGTTATATTATTATTAAGTGAAAACTATATTCACTAATCATAAATAGTAAAGCTTAATATCAGTTATCTAACAAGATTTTAAAAATAATTTTGGTTTTCTTTTTTTATGTATATAAAACATGCTAATTTTTGAAAGTATGGGTAACCATACATGACTTTATCAGAAAATAAGAGCAATAACTAGAGTAAATTTAAAGTCAATATTTTTAAAATTAGATTACAGAAAATATTTTTTAGTTACTGAGTACTTAAAATTTATATAAAAAAAAAGGCACTTATTTTTTTAAATTGTTTTACACAGTCTCTGTAGAACAATAATAACCTTTTTGTCACTTGTCAAGCATGGCTATAGCTGGTTAAAGACAGTTACTGTTTGGTTTAAAAATGCATTTCGCCGTTGCTTAAACTTAAAAAAAAAATTATATTTGCTTTAAAATCAGTGAATATTTCTCAAATAAAAAATATATTTTATTTTTAGACAATTTTTTAAGAAAGAGAGTCATATCATGAATTAAAAAAGTGTTAACAACTGTTTTAGAAAAAAAATATTACAATTAATATAATTTGTTTGAAATACATCAGAGTATTTTGCTCATTTGAAATAGTAAATTTAATCCTTTAGCATTTTTTTTAGAAATTCATTTTAAACCTTAAGTATTGCAAATTAGCGGAGGTAAATATGTATATATGTTGGTATATCATTGTAGTTTTAGGGCTCAACTACAAATAAAGTGCTGCCAGAGAATGTTTTGCTGAGCAATTCCTTTGCTTCATACAATATTTACTTTAATGTGGCCAATGCCTCAATAAAAAGTTAATTCTAAACCATACTAAATAATAGGAGGGGGTACTGTAAATTAATTTTATTTAAAATGTTTTTCACTAATTTTAAAGCATTTAAAATTTGCTTTTTATATCTGCTAGCAATATCAACAAAAGAAAAATATTCAACTCCTTCAAGATTCTCTCTCACACACTTAACTTAATGCAACTGAAGAACCTCACTTTCCAAACATTAAAAACTAAATCAGGAAATTTATGATCAAATTTCCTATTACTTTCAAATCAATCTTCAAATTAAAATATGAAGCTGAAAAATTATGATTGACTAAATACTTTAACAACCTCATCATATGTCAATTGCTTGTATATATCTACAAAATAGGAAGAAATAGTACCAAGTTGAGACAGTTATTTTGGAGTGAATTTGGAGCTGTCTAACATCAACTTGATCAGTCATTGATCAGCTTTTACAAAACTGATTGAATCCTTTGTAATTAGTTCTGGTAATGTTCTTAAGATGTGCATTGTGGTGCAGTGGATATCAGCTCAAAAAGAGAAATCGGGGAGCTGAGTTCAAATTCCAGTTGAATTCCTTGCATTCACTATGTGCAAATAACCTTGGGAAAGGTATTAATCTGTCTCTTCCCTCCAGCTACGGGACAAATAACAGGACAGATTGGGTTCTATAGCCTTGGTTGGAAATCAGTTGTGCGGAAAGTAATGGCAACCTATTATGGGATAATCAGTCAGTCTCGTTTGAGACATGATTGCTCAAGTGTGTATCACATATGGCACTTAACTGACTGAATGATCTTAGGATTTTACACAAGAACATATTCAGATCAAACAAATTTGGTATAAAAATATCTAAGTCAAATTATACTGGATGCAAAAGAAGTTGTTCATCAGCCTTTAAGGATCATATTATCAATGGATCTGTTTATAAACTTGTATGAAAATGCCAAGATGTCATCAAAATAGAAAGATCATTAATACTTGACACTATATATATATAATATGAATGAAAAACAACAAAGTTAACAGCTAAACTGGTACAAATATGAAGAGAGCATTTGTAAAATTTTTTGTATTAAATGTTAAAATTATGAATAAAACACACAGAAAATAAATGATTCATAAGCAAACAAAAAAATGAAGGGAAAGAGAAAATGAAAAATACAAAAATTTCACACCTGTTATAAGAATTATGGACATTGGTAGAAAGATAAAGAGTGAATATATTTTTGTAGTGACCAGAATTCCTATTCATTAGCAAAAATACTGTGTCAGAGTTAACATCAGTAAAGATGACTTGTTATGATAAACACTGGAGACAAATATTCATAAAGGAAGATTAGAAAGGAGAAATACAAAAAAAAAAAATTTCTAAGAGACAAAACATATGTCAAGCAAACGTCAATTGTGCTTACTCCCCACCCCACTTTTTCCAAGTGTAAAATTAATGACATAATCCTTCATATGAATGATTAAAGCTTCATTTTGTTAAAATTGATATAATTTTGTTTTTTATATACCAAATCATGAAATTTTATATTTGATATAAATTTCATCTAGGGTTTTAACAGACTATTTACCCTTAAAAAGCAAAGTGATTATTTCTACCTAACAGTAACATGTGAATCAACCCAGTATCAAGATATTTGACAAGGTTACAGGTATTTTCCAAAACTTAAATCTTTTTTTTCAAGGCAAACAGAACAAAAAATTGTACAACAATAATCATGTGGGGAGAGAGATGTCTGCGAGTTAATAAAAAAAAAAAAAACCAAGCACAGCTTACCACACAAACAGCTGCTGCTGTTAGACTAGGACGGAATAACAAAAGAAACCAAGTCCACTGCTACAAAAATCTATAATTTATGGTTGGCAGAGAAAGTAGAAAGTGACAATGTATTTGTAGTATTGAGTAAAATCAATGTCGGATATCAGAAAATGAATTCAGACAAAAATAAGATGTATGCAAATTTGTTATAATCCTGTATATAAGATGTCAATTAGGGAGACAATTATAACATATATTTTAAAAAAAATCTCAATCATCAACCCCTCTTGCTGATGCTACCATTGCTGCTGCAATGGTCGATGCACAAGATGTAGCAGCAGTTAGAAAGAATAGACAGAGACTAAGAAAGAGATGAGGTAGAGGAAAACAAAAAGGAAAGGGAATGTTTTCAGACAGTTTTAACATCAATTCTTTTCATGACAAGTATTGTATAAAAACAGCAAACTTTACATTTCGATATAAACAGCATGAAAAAGAAAAGAAAAAAAAACGTAAATAAAATTGGTGCATTACCCAGCATATTTTTATTTATTTTACAGTTTATATAAAACAAGCTCCAATGATTCCTGGGTATAATTAAAGCAAAAATTTTAATTCAAATATTAGCTCTGTGGGTGTGTGTAATACAGGGTGTGATTGATAAATTATGTAAAATTGAAAGCAACACTGACATTTAATTTTAACAAAGATATTTAGCAAAATTACACAAAAATATCTTGAAATATTAAAGAGTAAATTTATTCATTAAAATCCCTATTAGCATAATGGACAGAAAACTTTGGAATTTCCTGCATCTATTCTGGACAGTTTCCTTGTTTAAGTTGGTGAATGTTGACAATCCTTGCTTTCAGTTCATCTGAGGTTACAAGTTTTGTTGGTCTATCACTCAACTGTATCCCACAAATAATCATGGGAGTTTCCACCTGGGGAGTTATTTGGCCAGATCACGGAAATTGTTTGATAGCCATGACTGGATTCCATGCTTGTGTAACAGTTCAGAACCCTGTTGCCAGACACAGGGTGTTCCAGCAGGCACTCTCTTGACCCAAGTCAGCACTACCGCCTCAAAGGACTTGATGTAGGACTGTGTTGGGTCTGAGGCACTGTGGGAAGATGAATGGAGGCATAACATTGCCATCACACCAAACAACTTCATAATCACCATTAGACTCATCCAACTTTTCTGAATCCTCTGCACTGTCCTCAGATTGACACCTAAACACTCTTAAATGTTTATATTAGAGATTCTGGCACGAATGTCAAGGAGTATAGCAAGCTGTTTCCAAATTTCTGGAGGAGTGACTTGTATTATGACATTTTTTCTCAAAAGATGGTGTCCAACAGTTGACAAAAGCAATGCATATGCATGAAATTGAAAATATGAAATGGCAACAATTTACCCATCATACCACATATATAAAGACTTTGAATAAATTCAAGATGTTTTTGCATGAAAAGTAACGTTTTACTTAAAGATCCAATTAGAAAGATCCACCACTTCACTCTGGAGTAAAATCGGCAGTCAGCTGAGTGGACAGCAGCAGGTGAATGATGTTCAAAGTGACCAAAGACACAAACATCAGCAGGCAAGGTTTTAGTCTGTATTTTGGGATGTGCAAGGTATTTTGCACATCGATTACCTCAAGAAAGGAAGGACTACCAATAGCAAATATTATATAGCATTATTGGTGCATTTGAAGGAAGAAATCGCAAAAAAAGGCCACAAATGAAGAAGAAAAAGTGATCTTTCACCAAGACAATGATGGCAAAACTACATGGATTGCACTTTGAATTGCTTCTGCATTCACTATATTCTCCAGATCTGGCCTCCAGCAACTACTGGCTGCTTGCACACCTCAAAAGAATGCTCCAGGAAAAGAGATTTGGCTCCAATGAAGAAGTGATATTGGAAACTGAGGTGTATTTTGAGGCCAAAGACAAACTGCAAGAACTTATATTAGGTTTTATATATATAATTACAAAAAAGTGAAATAACACAGATTAAAACCCACTGTTCAAGCATTTTCTTTTATAAAGAGTGCTCAATTTTGTTATTACAAGGCTTTATAAAAGCATAATATCACTGCACAAAAAATTTCATGTTTCAGAACAAGATTGTTCTTCTTCAGGTGATATGTTAAAATAAATGGTGAAAATGATTTATATTTAAAATATATGATGAATTCATGGTTATTTAGAAAATTAGGGAGTGTTAGTTGGAGGAAACACTTTAAGTCTGTCAATCAAAATGAGAATTATGTAACCATGAAGATTTAATATTTGGGTTTTGACAGGGAGCAGGATGGCTTGGATCTAGACATGTCACTTACTAATTTTGTCTGGATAAGATACATAGTGGGACCTTTGATTTTTTAAATTGGTAGACAATAATTATTAACAGGAGTTTGGATTTTAGGTTTTTATTTGTTGAACAATAGATTTTTTTTACTGTTATCTATGAGTAAAGGAGCTAGAATGTTTTAGTCAGAATTAGGATTAAATTATGGTATAATTAGTTATATTGTATTAAGAACAACAATTAAGTATTTGTGTGGGTTATTTATTTTAGTAAAATAATTTTCCTTTTTTAATTATGTTGGAGTATAAGGTATAAATGAAACAGTTTAGAATCAGGATTTTAATAATTATGGTATACTAAGGTAAAAAACAAGTTTAGTATTGTGTGGGTCATTTATTTTGGTAAAATAATTTTAAAGTTATACTGGAGCATAAGCTATCAATGAAACATTGTAATTAATTAAATTTTAAAGATTTTTTTTTTTTAAATGTGCTGGAATTTTTTTAGGTTGGAATTTGAACTGAATAATTTTTGAAATTTAATAATTTTTGAACTGAATAATTTTATTT